>BQNB010113701.1:0-21889 GCA_026074375.1 Tanacetum coccineum
ACCGACTACCCAAACATAGTTTTTATCAATACCTAAACACTAGAATCAACCCAGAAACACTCTAAACCACCATGTCTTTGATCAAATTTGGAAAAATAAGGGTGTTTGTTTGTTTGCTTGGTTCGGACGCACAAAGACACACACACTTATGTGTGTGTTTTATTTTTTTGAAATGAAATGGAATGAGTGGAAGAATGATTTAGTGATAAGAATATAAATGTACCACCTTGGGACATCCTAGCTAAAAAATTGCCTCTTTGTTCCCTCTCTTGTTCTATAACCGGCCATGGGTATCCTAGGGGCTCGAGGTGTCCTTTTTATGTCGGGATCACTTAAAAGCTCATAAAACTTGATCGTAAATTTTTTCCCAAAGTTAATTAGCATTTTTATTCACCTTAAAAATACTTTTCCAATAACTTAAAGTATTTACTTGACATATTTTCACGCTTTATTCCCCAAAAACTCATTTGGACATTAACGGACGTGTCGGGACTCTTTTTTGGCATTTCTCAAAAATTCACGGGTCAACCACCCTGAACTCAACTAACATAATAATAACCTCTAAAAAGGATTATTATTCATAATAAACCATAAATTACCACAATTCTCATAAAATCACCACCGTCAAGACGGTACAATTTCTGAATAAACTAACAAACGTTAAATAGTCAAAGGACTAAAAATGAAATATTCAAAACACAAAAAGGGAAAGGGTTACAATGTAGTTGATGTTACGTCTGTCGTTGATGGGGGTAGCCACTCGTGATGTAAATGCTGATGAGATTGTCATTCCAGCTGTTGTGGTTAATCATGGGGCACATGTTTATGAGGATAATTCGAGTCACCTTAATGCCACTAACTAGGTTTATGAGGGGACTTTTTACGATGCCCTACTAAAGTCGATTACACCTCTAGTTGTTGAAACAAGTTCTGGTAATACTTATGCTGCTGGTTATACTTCTGTTTGTCTGAATACTGTTACTGCTAGTCCGAGTAACTTTACTGCTGGATTGATTGAGTCTAATATTGTTCGACTAACTCTACTGTCATTCCAAGTGGCATTACTTCTAAACAAACTAAATCTACTTCTGGTCCGAGTGTTGCTCCAACATGTATGCCTAATGTTGTTAACTCAGGACCTACGTCTCCCAATAAGAACGGTGGTAATCAGGTTGGTAATGAATTTCCCTCATCTTATGCTAATAAGCTTAGCCCTACATCTTTGACTAAGGCTAATCTTCAAAAACTCAAA
Organism: Tanacetum coccineum; assembly: GCA_026074375.1. NCBI lineage: Eukaryota > Viridiplantae > Streptophyta > Magnoliopsida > Asterales > Asteraceae > Tanacetum > Tanacetum coccineum. The sequence goes on from BQNB010113701.1 coordinate 1,253, forward strand.
GTCAATGTGCCAGATGATGCCGATTATGACGTTTGGTTACCTTTGGCTTTAGTTTATGAGGTTAATGATAAAATGAAGAATTCTATGTATATTTACTTTATTGGAAAAAGGCTTGCATTTCCCGTTGTAGAACGGTTTGTGCACAACAATTGGGAGAAATACGGGTTGAAGAAAGGTAACGATGGTGAAAGATTTTTTCTTTATTAAGTTCTCATTTGTAGAGGGTGTTGATTTGGTGCTTCAAGATTGTCCATGGATGATTCATGGAATTCCTATTTTCTTTAAGAAATGGTTACCATCCGTAAGCCTTCTTAAAGAGTAATTGTTACGTGTTTCAGTTTGCGTGAAATTCCATGATGTCTCATTGGTTGCATACATATCAGGTGGTTTAATCTTGATTCCCACGAAGATCGGTAGCCCAATTATGTTAGACTCATATATGAATTTCATGTGTTTAGAATCATGGGGGTGAAGCAACTATGCAAGAGTTTTGATTGAAATCAACGCTCGTAATGATTTTAGCTATAATTTGGTAATGGTTTTTCCAAACCTTTAAGGAAGTGGATATACAAAAGAAACTATTCGTGTTGAATACGAGTGGGTTCCTCCCCGGGCTAGTACATGCTTGATATATGACCACTCACTAGTTGATTGTCCAAAAGCTGCTCCTAAACGAGCGGTGAATGGCATGGATAAAGGCAAGGGCCAGACATCCGTGGCTGATGATAAAAGATTTATTAAAGTGAAAAAGAAGAATCATGTGTTAATAATAGAGGCAACAAAAACTTCAAACTGGTCTCGATGAAACCAAGAACTCATTATTGCCCTAAAGTAAAGTAGTCAACTGATTGATATATGACCACTCACTAGTTGATTGTCCAAAAGCTGCTCCTAAACGAGTGGTAAATGGCATGGATAAAGGCAAGGGCCAGACATCCATGGCTGATGATGAAAGATTTATTGAAGTGAAAAAGAAGAATCATGTGTTAATAATAGAGGCAACAAAAACTTCCAACTGGTCTTGATGAAACCAAGAACTCATTATTGCCCTAAAGTAAAGTAGTCGACTGAAGTGGCGAACCCTAAGACGACCCCTTCTGTTGGTAAAAAGAATGTTTCAACATTAGGTAATGGTACTTTTTCCCTTAGTAACTCGTTTGAGGCTTTAAATGTTGAAAATCCGGTTATTGAGGAAGTAGAAACGGGTATAAGGCTTCTACGTCTGGTGTTAAATAGGAAGGGCAATGATCTACCCCGCTAGTAAAAAGGATTAAGGTTTTTGAAAAACAGCTGCTGGAGGGGAAATGTATGCTTATGGATGATGATGGTAAACCTTTGAAAATGTTGATTATTCAGGTGATCATGGTAGCGATGATGAAGTTGAATATGGAACTAAGAGCTTGTTGAAAAAATGAAGGGAAATATATGTGAATGCTGACTACGACCCATATGATGATTATATGTATGAAGGTTAGGAAATTCCTGACAATATTCAATCTATATGAATAATTTGGATATCAAGGTACGAGGTCTAAAGAAGAAATAGATTCTTAATGTTATTGAGTCATTGGTAGTCTAGTAATAATTGCACCTTCCTTATAGAAGTAGTTTTGCCTATGTAACGGACTAAGATGTGGGATTCACCCACATCCATTGTACTGAATCATTTTTGGTGTAATAAATTTACCGGAGAAACCCTTTACCAAAAAAATGATTTGCATTATTCTAATTTAAATGATAGTTCTATTTATGCTATTAGCAATAAAAGAGCCAAGTTAAACTTGGACTCTACTCTCTTGTGGCACTGTTATCTTGGACACATTAATAAGAAGTGTACTGAGAAGTTGTAACATGATGGACTTCTTAAATCAGCTGATGATGAGTCTTTCGATAAATGCGTCTCATGTCTGTCTAGGAAGATGACACGTAAGCCTTTTCCACATCAAGAGGAAAGAGCTAAGGATCTACTTGGACTAACACACACTGATGCATGTGGCTCATTTTAAAACTGTGTCAAGACAAGGAGAAGTACATAACCACATCAATGGTTATGTTTACCTACTTAAACATAAATATGAAGTCTTTGAAACTTTTAAAGTTTTCCAAAGAGAAGTACAAAATAAACTCGGAAAGACCATAAAAGCTATACATTTTGATCATGGAGGAGAATATATGAGTCAAGAGTTTTTTGATCATCTAAAGGAGAATGGGATTGTATCCCAATGCACTCCTCCATATACACCACAACATATTGGTGTGTTTGAGAGGAGAAATAAAACCCTGCTAGACATGGTTCACACCATGATGAGTTAAACTACTATACCCAAGTCCTTTTGGGATTATGCACTTGAGTGTGCTGCACACATTCTCAATATGGTTCCAACTCAAGTTCTTTTGGGATTATGCACTTGAGTGTGCTACACGCATTCTTAATACGGTTCCAACTAAGAAGATTGAAAAGACACCATACGAAGTATGGCATAGGCAAGCCTCTAAGTTGTCTTCTTAAAAGTCTGGGGTTGTAAAGCTCTTGTTAAAGTGATAGGCTTATCAAACCTAAGAAACTTAAACCTAGATCTATTAAGTGTATCTTTGTAGGATACCCAAAGGAAACGATGGGTTACTCCTTCTACTATCCACCCGAGAACAAAGTTATTGTTGCTCGGAATGATGAATTCTTTAAGAATAATCTTATATTACAAGAAGCAAGTGGGAGTTTAAAAGATCTTAAAGTAATTCAAGAAGAAGATACACATCCTTCTTAAAACACTAGCTTACATCATGATGAGGATGAACAAGAAATTGTTACCCCCGAAAGTGATGTAATTCTCGTTTTTAGGTCCACAAGTACAGGCCATGCACTTGATCGAATGTATTTGTATGTCGATGTAAAGGAACATGAGTTGGGGGGATCATAATGAACCCTCTAACTACAAAGCTGCATTGTCAGATCCCAAGTCTGATAAATGGCTTGATGCGATAAACGTGTAAATGCAATCCATGAAAGATAACCAAGTCTGAGACTTAGTTGATCTTCCTCCTAACATTAAAACTGTTGGTAGCAAATGACTCTTCAAGAAGAATGACATGGATGGCAAGGTTCACACCTATAAAGCTTGTCTTGTAACGAAGGGCTTCACTCAAACCGGCGGGGTTGATTATAAAGAGACATTCTCTTTTGTTGCAAGCATTATAGCTATTAGGATTCTTATAGCAATATCCGCGTTCTATGACTATGAGATTAGGAAAATGGATGTCAAAACTGCCTTTCTTAATGGACATCTCTCTAAAAAAGTCTATATGGTGCAACCTAAAGGTTTTGTTAATCTAAAATATCCAAACCAAGTATGCAAGTTGAAGCGTTCCATTTATGAACCTAAGCAAGCATAAAGGCAATGGAATAAAAGGTTTGATGAGGTGTTCAAGAAGTTTGGTTTCACTCAAAATTGTAATGAGCCATCTGTGTATGTAAAAGCTAGTGGGAGTAATGTTACTAATCTTAGATGTCGATGACATATTGTTCATGAGAAATTACATTTCAATGTTATAAGATGTAAAATCCTATCTTGGAAAGTGTTTTGTTTTAAAAGACTTTGAAAAAGCAGCATACATCCTTGGAATCAAGATCTATAAAGATAGACTAAGGCAATTAATTGGTTTATGTCAAAGTTCTTACATTGAGAAAATCTTGAAAAGATATTCAATATGGAGAATTCTAAGCGTGGAAATGTCCCAATGCAAGAAAATCCAAGATTAAGTAAAGCTCAAGGTGCTTCAATACCTGATGAGTTGAAGCGCATGCATAGATAATGCATTGGTTGTGAGATCTATTATGTATGCTGTTACATGCATAAGACCTGACGTTGTGTTCACTCAGAACATAACGAGCCAATTTCAACAGAATCCAGGAGAATTACATTGGACTTGTGTTGAGAACACGCTGAAGTATCTTTAAAATACTAAAGATATGTTTCTAGTTTACGGTGGAGATATAAAACGGGAGCTCAAAGTTACTTGTTACAATGATGCTGGATATCTGACAGATGCTGACTACTCAAAGTCTTATACTGGATATGTATTCGTTTTAAACGGAGGAGCTGTTGATTGGAAAAGTGCCAAGCAGAGCATCATCATGACATCATCTATATAAGCTAAATATATGGCTGCTTCAGAAGTTTCTAAGGAAGCTGTCTGGATTAGAAAGTTTATTTCTGGGCATGGTGTTGTTCCCACAAATGAAAAACCTATGAAAATGTATTGTGATAATATCAAAGACATTACCATGGCTAATGAACCAGGAAGTACTAAAGGTGCAAAGCATTATCGTTCCAAAGTTCACTATCTCCGTGAAGTGATCGAATTGGGCGATATTGACTGGATAAACTTCACACTGATGACAACATAGCTGATCCTTTTAATAAGGTGTTGCCTTTTAATAAGCATTCTAGTTATAGTAAGACTATAAGACTTCTTCGAGCTAGTAGTCTCATGTAAATCTGTGTTTTTAGTATTTGGATAATTGAGATTATAAGACAGTTTTTATTTTTAATGATGAATTAATATACGAGGTATTTGTTTTCAATCATATAATAATTGTTTTCTATATTTGTAAGTTTTAACCTTAAATAATTTAATTATTCTAAATATGTCCATTGTCGGTTAACAATATGAGAATATTGTTAAATTAAGATAAATGTGAGTGTTTGGTTATATTATTTGAATATAAGAATTGTTCCCGCCAAACTCATATGTTATTCATAAGAGATGCATATTTACTTTTGGATCCTTGTCATGAGTAAGATATCAAAAATGGTTGTATCAATCATCCTTAGACTTGAGATGCAAGTAAGTTTTGCATGTGTGGATATCACTTTTTGATTATAAGTCAAACGCTATCATAAACAAGGTAGTTATAAAGACTATTTTTAGAAGTGATGTGAAACAGCATCCACAACACTTGTAGTCAATATATAATTTGTTCCTCCACTTGCTTGTGCAGTAAGATACTATTGACGCCTCTCCTAAATTAATCAAATAATTGCATGGCCATGCCCAAAGGGCAAATCAAGATGATACTTGATTACATTTGGTAAATCTGAATTAATATCTATAACGAGAAATCAAATGGTTAAACTATATAGAATGAGTTATGATCTATAGCCATGGTTTAACGTTATCTTAAACAAAGGGATGTTAATAACAATTATAATAAACCATTATACTGAGATGTTTTTTAAAACAATAACTCAGGTATTTTTGAGAGCAATGGAGTGTTGTTGGACGATTTCCATTGTTAGTATAAATTAATGAGCTACGCTAACTCCTAAGTGGGAGCTGTTGGTTTGTGGTTGTTACGTGTAATTATTTATACGACTAGAAATACTTGAGCCTATCGGAGGCACACACGAATACACAAACAATACATTTATTATGTAATTAACATATATACTTGTTATATATTTATTAATTATATAATATGTTTCACGAAATATTATAACGACCGTTAGTTAACCGTTAGACGTTATTAACTAACTTAATACACGTTATATACAAGAGAAGGACTTGAATGTACAAAAACTAAACTCTCAGGTTTGTTTCCCCTTGCTTCGCCGATTGGAACATTCTAGGGTGGGGGTGGTTGTCGGTTTTGAAAACTTAAGGAGGTGGAAGCTTAAACTTAGAGGATAACTTATCAAGCTATATAAACCCCCTTGGGAGCTCTAAACCTCACGCATATAAACACAACCAAAACCCTACTTCATATTTTTTTTTTCCTCTCCTTCCATCACCAAACCGACTGGACCTTAATCCTTTTAGGGTTTCGGTTGCAACAACCAAGAACACCAGAACCCTAGATCAACTTTTGTTTTCTTCCTATACTTCCAATCGAGCGTATCCTATCTTAGGGATTCGATTGGATTTGGTGATCAAGAACAAGTAACTAGTTTTGCTTGTTATTCGTGAAGCAAGCACTAGCATCTTAACAAACCTCGGTGATGTGTAGTGTGAGCAAACGTTAGAGGCGATAATATAATCGCATTAAAGTTTTCAAGAATTTATGATCAAGTCAATCAATATTTAATTATATTGATTAAAGGTTATTAAAATGATGTGTTTATTTTACTTGTTCATTCATAACATCTAAGTAGATCCATACTCGTAGTACTAGATTATAAAATCCTAAGAGTTTATACGTGTTTTGGTTTAAGTTATATCAGATGAGATATTGATAATAGGGTTTTGCCGCATCTTTATCTATTGTTTGGTGCATGTTTTGTTGATCGTGTGGATCTTACAAAAATCCTACAATTTCCAATTCAGAAAACTTAAACTTTTAATTTCTATCCACCTTACTTAACGCCCACAGGACATTTATAAAAAAATCCCTTAAAAGATTATCCGTATGCAAGTTCCTATCTAAATTTGGAGATAAAGAAATCAAAGTAGATATCCGAAATCTATTAGGGTATGACTCAAATTACCTTAATTATGTTTTGGAGAAGCCTTGGAAAACAAGGAGTATATTTTCTAATTTAGTATGTGTTTAAATTAGAAAAAGAGAATATTTTCTTATTTAAGTAATGTGTTTTTAAATTAGGAAAGAATGTGTTTAGGCCTATTAAATAGAGGTGATTTATGTAGGATTTTAATATCCCAAAGAGAGGTCGAGGAGGAAAAACTTGTCGATGAGAGTTTTATTGTGTATTTTTTTTAGAGTTTGATTGTAAGCGGTATCAATCTTGTAATAACAAAATCTATATTAAGTTTTTCTAGTGGATTAGGCTTGAGGGGCCCGAAAACCACAAATAGTTTTATGTGTTGTGTTTGTTATTCGTTGTTCTTAATTGTTTGGTTAATTGTTGTGTGATGCTTTGTCGTGGGTGTATATGTCCTTACAAGTGGTATAAGAGCGAGGTTTGGAGAAATGTGAATACTACAACTTTGGAGGACCGGCCTATTACTAGAAGAACAAATACTTGGTGTTTTGGTTCGTCATATTCTGCGCAACGGTGGTAAAATTGACATTGTAGATTCGTTAACCGTTGGATCTTCGTCAATTTTGGAGTGTAGGTTCTAGACACATAGATATACAATCTCACCGAAGGGATTTTCCGTTTGCGTTCCAGCATAGAGTTATAAGCCGCCAAAGTTTTTGCCCAGAATCTGTTTTTGATAGTTTTTTAGGAGCAATTTTTTGTTGGTTTTTTATTGCTCTAGCGTTGTGTGTTTTGGATTGCTATTTTTAAAAAGGATGGCAAGTGAGATGTCAAAGTTCTCGATCCCGATATTTGATGGGAAGATGGATTTCACGGTGTGAAAGATGACGATTGAGGATTTTTTGGTACAACAAGGTATTGATGAAGCTTTGAAGGAGAAACAACCAGCAGAGATGAAAGATGATGTTTAGAAGACGATGCAAAAAAAGGCTTCGAGTACAATTAGGTTGGCATTGGCTCCTGAAATCAAATACTGTGTTTTTAAAAGGAGGGAAGTCACGAAGGGATTTAATTTGGGACAAGCTATGCGAATATTTATGCATCAAAAGCGTTGAAACATAGATTTTTTTGGAAGATGGAATTGTATTCGTTGAACCTTGAAGAGGGAAGTAATCTGCATCATCACATTAATTCTTTTAATCAGTTGGTTTGTCAGTTAGCTAATGTAGATGATGCTATTAAAGATGAAGAACAAGCCTTGTTGATGTTGTCATCATTACAAAAATCATATAAGCCGTTTGTGCAAACTATGTTGACGGGGTAGGAACCACTTTGACATTTTGAATGGATGTGCTTAAAGGCGTTGCGTGATTAATGAGGAGAATGACGGGGATATGATAGTTCCTCGAAGGAGCGATAAAGTGTTACTCGAGAGATGGACTTGGAAGAGTTTAGAAATTTCCAACACGGTAGTTCGAAAGGGCGTTCGAAGTCTCGAATGGGAGGAGATCGAGACATGAGTGTTGTCGAATGCTACTATTGCGGGGATAAGGGTCATATGCAAGTAAGGTGTCCTCAATTTCGTAAAGACTTGAAGAGTTTACGAGATTCGAAGGGAAAAAAGAAAAAAAAAGAAAGTCGAGATGGTGAGATGAAGTTGTTGACAATGGTTGAGTGATGAGGGATTTCTTACGTCGGAGGAGGAAACTCCAATAGATGGAATTTTGACGAGAGAAAAAATTAAACCAAATGGTGTGTTTGGAATAATCAGTAGTGTCATCATCATATATGCAAATGATCGTGATTGTTTAATGAGTTGAACGGCAAAAGGACAAATTTGGTGAAATTCTAAATGGGTAGTATAGCAAATGATGAAGATTGAAGCGTATTTTGTCGGGAGTGTAAGTTTCAAGCTTCATGATGGAAGTGTGAAAACCGCTTTGAATGTGAAGTATGTTCCGGGTGCGGCTAGGAATATTCTTTCACTTGGTGTGTTGACGTCCCGTGGGTACCGTTATGTTGGAAGAAAAGACACTTGCAAGGTTTGACAGATGATCACTAAGTTATTCCAAGGCAGAAAAATACCGAATAATCTATGTTACTTGAAAGGGGAAGCTATGCAAGGGATAGGAGGACTTGTTGGGAGGGGTAATAAAGGGGAAGAAGAAGATCGAGAGAAAAGAGTGCGCATTTTCGGTAAAGATGACTGTATCTAGGGATTTTGAGGTTAAGGGAGGATTTTATTCAGTGTTATGACTCAAAATTACCTTAATTAAGTTTTGGAGAAGCTTGGGAAAACAATGAGTAATATTTTCTATATTTAGTATGATGTTTAAATTAGAAACAAATAGAATATTTTCTTATTTAGTAATGCGTTTTTATATTAGAATAGATTGTGTTTAGACTATTAAATAGAGGTGATTTATGTAGGATTTTTATAATCCAAAGAGAAGTGAGAAAAACTTGTGAGAGAGTTTTGTGAGTTTTTTTTAGAGTTGAAGCGTCTCAAATCTTGTTCTCACAAATCTATATTAAGTTTTTCTAGTGGATTAGGCTTGAGGGGCCGAACCGGCAAATAGTTGTGTGTTGTGTTTGTTATTCGTTGTTCTTAATTGTTTGGTTATTTGTTGTGTGATCCTTTATCGTGGGGGGATGTGCCTGTCCATATTCATTCATGTAGCAAAAGGTCTTGTGGGCATTGTACAGAAAAACAAATCCGGTGGACGATATATCATTGGTATATGATATCTAAAATGAAACCTAATCTCGGATGAATGTGTATGCGATACAAGTAAATTCAAATGTCTGTATGTTGCACGGATTTGTGTTTGATGGTGAAGAAATGAATCATGTTTTCTACTAGTGATTATTTGACTTAGTGGTATGTACATGAGTGTGTGCGTCAATTAATAGGCTGTAATTACAAATTTCGTTTGAAACATCTGTAAGATAATGTGAAATATGTGGTATACATGTGTTAAAATTGACATTTGTAAATGAAAACTAATCATGCTTTCTACTACTTTAATTACCCATGGACCGGTCAATAGATAAACCGCGATTGGAACATATTAAGAGATTGCAGCATACAATTTGTTTAACGAAATGAAAATACAAATGATAATACTTTTAGAACAACTAAAAACTATTTCTGTCTTGATATAAATAGTTTGAACCAAGATTTTGTGTATGTTATTTAAAAATCAATCTATCGTCACGTACCAACTATTTTTTCTCCACTAACATCAAATCTCTTAGATCTTGCCCCTTGATTTCCATATTAAAAATTAGTAGGTAATACGTGATGAAAATAAAGCCCTAAACCAACAAAAGAGTACCCATCAGCCCATCAATATCAACACAAGGCAAGCTAATTGCTGTTTTTTCTCTTCCAATTAACAAGCTACCGCCTACCGACTCATTTAAAGCGTATGTTACAGGGGTACAGAGAACATATAAAATGAAACTTTCTTGATCAAAGAAGTTTGCATGATAGAACTGAATATATTTCTATACATGTTACAATATTTGATGCAGTACCTCAATTCTGTATATTAACTTACTCCATGCAATATACTAATCACACGACCAACTTTATGATAGACCAATGAATGTTTTGTGATAAAACCCTCAAATTATCTAGTTTATACATTCCTTTTATTTTGATTCCAAATTTAAACTTTAGCTTCTAGTCTCCACTAACTTATCTCCTAATTGTTAAAGCTTGATGTTCCAACCTGATGATTCATTAACTTTCTACACGACTCTTAAACTTAATCTTCACGAGCAATATCTATAATTCTATAAAGAGCTAATACTGACGCTAAAACGAAGACAAATTGAGAAAGCATCCTATGCGTTCTTATTAGCTTTAGCATGTATTCAATTGATGTTTGATTTTCCCGGTCTTCCACGTTTTGATCGAGCTTAAGCCTCTTGCTTGCAAGCCCTCATTCCCATGACACCATTCTCTTTTTGAAGTTTCCCCAGAATCTCATCTCTACCTCTCTCGCTAGTGGAGAGAAAATGGATTAAACCTATCGATGACTTTGCTTGAGAAAGATGAGGGGCTGATACAAGTAGCCAATGTCAACAAGTGGTTCTATAACTTCCCCAACCACATTATCATAGGAACCTAACGGTGGCCTTCTATGTTCGGTTCTAGCCGATGTAATTTTTGGCTTGACCAACTCATAAAAATTATGAAGGCAAACCAAAAGCGATAATAATGATTGTGAGCTAGGTTATATGTATAATCTTGCATGACTTTTCACAGCGGATGAAGAAAATATTTATCATAGATTGTGTAACACACCAAATGAAGCCCTTGATAGTGTGGTAATTTTATGGCAATAAAACATCAGTTTTGAGACACTAAAACAAAAATAATTTGTTTCATTTCTATATATATATACACACAGACACACATATATACACAAGACCTAAAATATATTCTGATTACTTGAAAGCAATTAGCAACTTTTTCCTTTAGCCATTCATGCAAACTAACTATTTTTAGAATGATTCTTTTCTAATACGGAGTAGATTTCAAGTACGGCAGATTGCTTTAAAACCCTGTCCGTAATTAAAGTTTTATTGCAATACCATTTTTTGAGCATCTTATATTTCACAATTTTGATTGCGACATTTTTTTTGTTAAAAGGTTGTTACACCATGTGAATAAATTACTCCAAAACACGTTTAACTACAAAAGATGTGAGTGAACTTCCATATCTCAGCCAGTTACATAGGCACTAAAGCTAATATAACAAGACATAGCTACTTCTATAAAGAAGGAAACAACGTTACATTTGACTCAACAAAACACCAAATCATTTGTTCTTCGCTTGTAACACGGCAAAGAAGATTTTTAAATTAATAAATCGGTGGTGAGACGTGCCTTTTATGGATATTAACTCTTACGGAGAATGGAGGTCTTGGATCGTTAAGTTAAAAACTGTCCGAAAAGAAGAATCTAAAAGCATGTTCCAAGGTATTATTTTGTGAGTGGTGGTGGCTTCTATCGAAATTTTCGTTATTAAGAAGATGTTCGAGGCCAAGCCCCAAATCTAAACGGAGACGTTTTTTGATGAGATTTATGTGTAGTTTTATTACTGTTGTCGGTATAGATGCAATACTTTGTTTAGCTGGGACTGATTGGTTATAAAAACTCCGTCTCTTTATTTATTTGTTAATTTCTTGCTCCTTGCTCGTTTTTCGTTAAAAAAAAAAGTCGGCGTTCAAAAAAAAACAAAAAAAAAAAAACTTACGTTGACCAGAAGCTTGATTTTCTAAGCGTCACACCAAAAACATTGTTTTCGGTCATCAAATCATAAGCATTGGTATTCAATCATCATCTGTGGATCATAATATCGGATCATCAATCTAAATGTTTCCTCTCAACGTTCATACATGCTCTTGTTCTCAATTTCACTTTCACTTTTCGTTCTCCAGTTTTGTCATATATCCTCCACGTCACTCTCACTATATTCGTTAGCCTGCACACTCGACTTCCCTGCCTTATTATCATTACTACTACTATTAACCATCAATTCTACAATAGAGGCCATGTTTGGAGTCGAACTCGCCTAAAAAATAGCCTTTTTAGCATTTCCCCAATTTACTTTAAAACTTCATCATTAGCAACCACGTTTTGGAGCATCAAAAGGATTCGATGTACCAACCTTATTACTAGTCACTTATGCATTCTTCTTCGTACCACTTGTATTAGCCTCATTCTTATTTGACACTTGTCGATACACTTGTTTAGTAGATTTATTGAATTAAAATTTCGGACCTGCATTAAGATGAAGTCCATGAAATGCCTTTTTAGAAGCATTTTGAAACTCGTCGTTAGCTTTCCCACTTTGCTTGTTAACATCAGCAACAACTTGTTCGGACAAGTCGATTTATCATGACCAACACCATACACACTCCACATCGAGGTGGGTTCCATTCATATTCCACCCTTAGCGTATGTGAAACGTCCCTGTCACCCTCCAAACACGGCACATCAATAGCCATGGTCTCCTTTAACTCTCGATCAACTCTAATATCAATCAAAGCTCTAGCGTAATTCAAACGCCCTATGATTGCATGCACATAGAGCTAGTATAAGAGTCAAGCACAATAGGATTACCTAGTCTAGTATCCGTAGTACTCAATCCATCTTCCGTAAAAGAAACAATAGGAATATCATGGATTATAACCCAAACGGGAATCAATCACAAATTCTCTTTCAATAAACTAGCATTCGGTGTCCACTTCTCCAGGATAATAGGAATAGAAAGAATGAACAAAGGACCATTGTCTAGTACCCCGTTCATTCCACGAGCCGAAGAAAAATTAAAAAAGAATAGGTCGTTTGCGTTCATCATCGCATGCACAATACCATATATCTTCCATGCATTTCTCACATAATTCTCGACAACAAGTGACACTACTCTTTTTCCCATAAAATAAACATAGTGGATGTATTCAAACAGCGCGTGAACTTCAAAACCTAGGACAGATGGAACCAGTTCATTAGTTGGTTTGCCAGTGTCAAGTGATCTAAAATGCACCTTACGATTACATGCCTCATCACTTACCAAGCTAGCCAACGATGTATGGGTAAGTTTTAAACTCGGTTCCACCACCCCCTTTTTCACGTTATCATTCGCAAGAACATTACCGTCAGCTCTGGCCAGACTTAAAGACACTCTTCTCAAGTTTTAAATGTTCCCCGTCATCTCTTAATAACACGGGTTTAACTTCAAGCATTTGACACTTAATAATATTACTGATCTTAGCTACCAAATCTTCCACCCTTGGACAGTTAGAAACCCCCTCCTTATACGTACCAGTTTCACTAAGTCGATCCACATTTTTCGTGTGCTTGCTACCCCCCTGAATCCAGGATCCCTCGTTGCATGATTACATCAATTCAGCCACAAGAAATGACACCCATAAACCAAGACAAGTGAACCAGCAAACCATCAACCACACCTCTGAATAGTACGAAACCCTAATTGAATTAGGGTTTGATATCAATCCGCGTACCCATGATGAATACAACACTTAGATGCTTAACAATAAACGTAAAATTAAGTAATAAAGAAGCCAATAACAGTAACCAATACGACGAGACTAAACAAATCGAAAATTTGATTGCGACATTATAACATTCATATATCCATTACTTCTACAATATTAGTACAACTTGATCTGGCACGCAAATTTGATTTTTTTGTTGGATCTCCAATAGATTACATAAAACATCTTTTACTAATTGATTTGAGTGATGGCTTAGCAACAAACGTAACACTCTTTCCATTATTATCTCTTAATTTTGCTTGCTAGCCATATTACAATCTGTTTTTCGAAGAAAAAAAAAATCAAAAACTGTAATCTTGGAACTATATGTAAAAGGATATTGGGTTTAGTGTGAGTTATAGTCTTGGTGTTTCTAAAATATGGTAAATTAGGTTCTTCCGCGTTCTTTGAGTAGAGCTGTGTGTCGGGTAAATGGGTGTTAAACATTAAAGTAACATGCTAGACATTTTAAGTCCTTCAATGCTTTTAGTCCCAATGCACACTGTATAGTGTAGTGAATGTTTTGTTATAGCTTAATTAGCTGAATCGTTTGTTGTGTAATCTTTTTCAATTTTTTGTATGTTTCTCAAGGATAACTTTAAAATTTTGTTGACGAGGCATTTTAAGTATATATTTCCTTTTTCTTTAAACAAAAAGTGATAAGCTGTAACCCAATTTACATTGAATGATTGATCGTGTCTCTATCAATCAGAGAAAAACACATAGTACTAAATTGAACAAATATGTGAACACAAGTCCACTTTTGTGGATTTTTGTCACCTACAAATTGATTTGCAGTCGTTGCATGTTACATACATAACGTTTGTCGGCATAAAATACAAGATGATATGTTTCTAAAAAAACCCAAGTTAGTAAAATTACTTGTAATTTAACTTGTTTATATTGTAAGGATGATTTAAAGTTATTTTATTGTGTATCCCTTTGTTAAGATGTAAGTCTATCCCTTTGTTTATATTGTAAAGATGATGAATGAAGAAATGTAGCCAAGTTAACATTGTATATGGAAGTAACTTGACTTCAGTTTTTGTAAATATAAATACATGATTCGATGTTTTGTATGGTTTTAGTTTATGCTTATTCTTACATTTGCTCTATGAAGTCCACAGCTCTTATTTAGCGTCTCAAAAAATGCAAGAGGTGTTATTCAATACATACGAAAACGTAGCCGGTTGATATTTACATTTCCCCTAGCCGGTTGATATTTACAACATTCATATCAGCACTAAAAAACAAATCAACCATGTTTAGTCATTTCACAAACTCTTAGGGCACGTTTGGTAGAGAGAATTTCAAGGAAAAGAAATGAAGCAGAGAATAGAATTTCAGAGAATAGAAATCAGTAGAGAAAATTGATAAATTATATCGTTTGGTAACAACAGAGAATTGTTTTTTTTAATATAATGGGTTGTACGTTTGTGACCATATCGATTATTTTAAAGTTATTAGGTATCGAAGATGTTTCCGCGGGTATTTTTTTTATCTGAATAAATCGGAACTTTTGTAATATTTTTTTCCCTCCTACTTTGTGCATACAAATTAAAAAAAAAACAAAAACAAAATAATTAAAAAAAAAAAAAACAAAATCGGGCTGGCCCAAAATGGGAGCCCGTTAATGTGTATATTAGTAATAATTTTTTTTATATGGCTTATGTGTTGGGCCTCATGTTTAAAGTGTTTTTTTTTGCTATATGGTTTTTTTTAATATAATGGGTTGTACGTTTGTGACCATATCGATTATTTTAAAGTTATTAGGTATCGAAGATGTTTCCGCGGGTATTTTTTTTATCTGAATAAATCAGAACTTTTGTAATATTTTTTTTCCTCCTACTTTGTGCATACAAATTTAAAAAAAAAAAAAAAACCGGGCTGGCTCAAAATGGGAGTCCGTTACTGTAGCACAGTGGCCCACTGTAAAAACGACAGTGGATTTTAGGGGTGAGCATGGTTCGGTTTGGTTCGGTTTTTGTATAAAACTGAAACCGAACCGAAAAATTTTGGTTTTTGATTTCTAGAAACCATTCGGTTTCGGTTTTGTGTCGGTTTGGTTTTTCGGTTGTCGGTTTATTTTCGGTTTGGTTTTTTGGTTTTTCGGTTTCTATATGACTTATCAAGCTTTGCTTTTGCAAAGTCGATTTGGAATATATTATAAACCAACACCTTCAACGCTTTAAAGAAACAATTCAAATAAGAAAAACCAAAGACACAACAATGATAATAAGAAACAAATGACCATACAAAACTCTTAAAAAGTTATTTATGTGTTATAAAGCAACACAATAGCAACGATAAAAACCTAATAAACATAAAAAACTCATAGAAGAGAACTTATTATGTGTCATAAATGGCATGCATAAGAAATATATGAAACAAAGAGTAGTTCACTCGACATGATATAGTTAATCTAGCGGAGCATATTCATCGTCCATTAGCTTCCGATACAACTTATTTTGGTTCACAAGATAAGAAAGGTCGGTTCGTTTTATATCGGTTTTTATTATTATGCTAAAAACAAACCGAACCAAAATCTCCGTTTTTTCCAAAATCCAAAACCGAACCATCGATTTTCAATCGGTTTCAGTTTTTATTGTTCGAATTCTCGGTATTTTTGGGTTTATTTTCGTTTTTGGTTTCAATGCAACCCCTAATGGATTTGGACTAATAGGCTGTAATTACAAATTTCGTTTGAAACATCTGTAAGATAATGTGAAATATGTGGTATACATGTGTTAAAATTGACATTTGTAAATGAAAACTAATCATGCTTTCTACTACTTTAATTACCCATGGACCGGTCAATAGATAAACCGCGATTGGAACATATTAAGAGATTGCAGCATACAATTTGTTTAACGAAATGAAAATACAAATGATAATACTTTTAGAACAACTAAAAACTATTTCTGTCTTGATATAAATAGTTTGAACCAAGATTTTGTGTATGTTATTTAAAAATCAATCTATCGTCACGTACCAACTATTTTTTCTCCACTAACATCAAATCTCTTAGATTCTTGCCCCTACGTTTCATATTAAAAATTAGTAGGTAATACGTGTTGAAAATAAAGCCCTAAACCAACAAAAGAGTACCCATCAGCCCATCAATATCAACACAAGGCAAGCTAATTGTTGTTTTTTCTCTTCCAATTAACAAGCTACCGCCTACTGACTCATTTAAAGCGTATGTTACAGGGTACAGAGAACATATAAAATGAAACTTTCTTGACCAAAGAAGTTTGCATGATAGAACTGAATATATTTCTATACATGTTACAATATTTGATGCGGTACCTCAATTCTGAATATTAACTTACTCCATGCAATATACTAATCACACGACACAACTTTATGATACCAAAGAATGATTTGTGATAAAAACCTCAAAATTATCAAGTTTATACATTCCTATATATTTTGATCCAATTTTAACTTTAGCTTCCCTAGTCTCCACTAACATTATCACCTAATTGTAAAGCTTGATGACAACCTGATGATTATTAACTTTCTACACGACTCTTAAACTTAATCTTCACGAGCAATATCTATAATTCTATAAAGAGCTAATACTGACGCTAAAACGAAGACAAATTGAGAAAGCATCCTATGCGTTCTTATTAGCTTTAGCATGTATTCAATTGATGTTTGATTTTCCCGGTCTTCCACGTTTTGATCGAGCTTAAGCCTCTTGCTTGCAAGCCCTCATTCCCATGACACCATTCTCTTTTTGAAGTTTCCCCAGAATCTCATCTCTACCTCTCTCGCTAGTGGAGAGAAAATGGATTAAACCTATCGATGACTTTGCTTGAGAAAGATGAGGGGCTGATACAAGTAGCCAATGTCAACAAGTGGTTCTATAACTTCCCCGACCACATTATCATAGGAACCTAACGGTGGCCTTCTATGTTCGGTTCTAGCCGATGCTGCAACTCATAAAAATTATGAAGGCAAACCAAAAGCGATAATAATGATTGTGAGCTAGGTTATATGTATAATCTTGCATGACTTTTCACAGCGGATGAAGAAAATATTTATCATAGATTGTGTAACACACCAAATGAAGCCCTTGATAGTGTGGTAATTTTATGTCAATAAAACATCAGTTTTGAGACCCTAAAACAAAAATAATTTGTTTCATTTCTATATATATACACACACACACACATATATACACAAGACCTAAAATATATTCTGATGACTTGAAAGCAATTACCAACTTTTTCCTTTAGCCATTCATGCAAACTAACTATTTTTAGAATGATTCTTTTCTAATACGGAGTAGATTTCAAGTACGGCAGATTGCTTTAAAACCCTGTCCGTAATTAAAATTTTATTGCAATACCATTTTTTGAGCATCTTATATTTCACAATTTTGATTGCGACATTTTTTTTGGTAAAAGGTTGTTACACCATGTGAATAAATTACTCCAAAACACGTTTAACTACACAAGATGTGAGTGAACTTTCATATCTCAGCCAGTTACATAGGCACTAAAGCTAATATAACAAGACATAGCTACTTCTATAAAGAAGGAAACAACGTTACATTTGACTCAACAAAACACCAAATCATTTGTTCTTCGCTTGTAACACGGCAAAGAAGATTTCTAAATTAATAAATCGGTGGTGGGACGTGCCTTTTATGGATATTAACTCTTACGGAGAATGGAGGTCTTGGATCGTTAAGTTAAAAACTGTCCGAAAAGAAGAATCTAAAAGCATGTTCCAAGGTATTATTTTGTGAGTGGTGGTGGCTTCTATCGAAATTTTCGTTATTAAGAAGATGTTCGAGGCCAAGCCCCAAATCTAAACGGAGACGTTTTTTGATGAGATTTATGTGTAGTTTTATTACTGTTGTCGGTATAGATGCAATACTTTGTTTAGCTGGGACTGATTGGTTATAAAAACTCCGTCTCTTTATTTATTTGTTAATTTCTTGCTCCTTGCTCGTTTTTCGTTAAAAAAAAAAGTCGGCGTTCAAAAAAAAACAAAAAAAAAAAAACTTACGTTGACCAGAAGCTTGATTTTCTAAGCGTCACACCAAAAACATTGTTTTCGGTCATCAAATCATAAGCATTGGTATTCAATCATCATCTGTGGATCATAATATCGGATCATCAATCTAAATGTTTCCTCTCAACGTTCATACATGCTCTTGTTCTCAATTTCACTTTCACTTTTCGTTCTCCAGTTTTGTCATATATCCTCCACGTCACTCTCACTATATTCGTTAGCCTGCACACTCGACTTCCCTGCCTTATTATCATTACTACTACTATTAACCATCAATTCTACAATAGAGGCCATGTTTGGAGTCGAACTCGCCTAAAAAATAGCCTTTTTAGCATTTCCCCAATTTACTTTAAAACTTCATCATTAGCAACCACGTTGAGAGCATCAAAAGGATTCGATGTACCAACCTTATTACTAGTCACTTATGCATTCTTCTTCGTACCACTTGTATTAGCCTCATTCTTATTTGACACTTGTCGATACACTTGTTTAGTAGATTTATTGAATTAAAATTTCGGACCTGCATTAAGATGAAGTCCATGAAATGCCTTTTTAGAAGCATTTTGAAACTCGTCGTTAGCTTTCCCACTTTGCTTGTTAACATCAGCAACAACTTGTTCGGACAAGTCGATTTATCATGACCAACACCATACACACTCCACATCGAGGTGGGTTCCATTCATATTCCACCCTTAGCGTATGTGAAACGTCCCTGTCACCCTCCAAACACGGCACGTCAATAGCCATGGTCTCCTTTAACTCTCGATCAACTCTAATATCAATCAAAGCTCTAGCGTAATTCAAACGCCCTATGATTGCATGCACATAGAGCTAGTATAAGAGTCAAGCACAATAGGATTACCTAGTCTAGTATCCGTAGTACTCAATCCATCTTCCGTAAAAGAAACAATAGGAATATCATGGATTATAACCCAAACGGGAATCAATCACAAATTCTCTTTCAATAAACTAGCATTCGGTGTCCACTTCTCCAGGATAATAGGAATAGAAAGAATGAACAAAGGACCATTGTCTAGTACCCCGTTCATTCCACGAGCCGAAGAAAAATTAAAAAAGAATAGGTCGTTTGCGTTCATCATCGCATGCACAATACCATATATCTTCCATGCATTTCTCACATAATTCTCGACAACAAGTGACACTACTCTTTTTCCCATAAAATAAACATAGAGGATGTATTCAAACAGCGCGTGAACTTCAAAACCTAGGACAGATGGAACCAGTTCATTAGTTGGTTTGCCAGTGTCAAGTGATCTAAAATGCACCTTATGATTACATGCCTCATCACTTACCAAGCTAGCCAACGATGTATGGGTAAGTTTTAAACTCGGTTCCACCACCCCCTTTTTCACGTTATCATTCGCAAGAACATTACCGTCAGCTCTGGCCAGACTTAAAGACACTCTTCCCAAGTTTTAAATGTTCCCCGTCATCTCTTAATAACACGGGTTTACCTTCAAGCATTTGACGCTTAATAATATTACTGATCTTAGCTACCAAATCTTCCACCCTTGGACAGTTAGAACCCCCCTCCTTATACGTACCAGTCTCACTAAGTCGATCCACATTTTTCGTGTGCTTGCTACCCCCTGAATCCAGGATCCCTCGTTGCATGATTACATCAATTCAGCCACAAGAAATGACACCCATAAACCAAGACAAGTGAACCAGCAAACCATCAACCACACCTCTGAATAGTACGAAACCCTAATTGAATTAGGGTTTGATATCAATCCGCGTACCCACGATGAATACAACACTTAGATGTTTAACAAAAAACGTAAAATTAAGGAATAAAGAAGCCAATAACAGTAACCAATACAACGAGACTAAACAAATCGAAAATTTGATTGCGACATTATATAACATTCATATATCCATTACTTCTACAATATTAGTACGACTTGATCTGGCACGCAAATTTGATTTTTTTGTTGGATCTCCAATAGATTACATAAAACATCTTTTACTAATTGATTTGAGTGATGGCTTAGCAACAAACGTAACACTCTTTCCATTATTATCTCTTAATTTTGCTTGCTAGCCATATTACAATCTGTTTTTCGAAGAAAAAAAA
>BQNB010113702.1:4999-21889 GCA_026074375.1 Tanacetum coccineum
ATGCAATAAGCTTATAAAAGCTTTTTACCTAAGACCAATCACAAACAGATTAAAAAGGGTGGTCAATGAGCTTATTCTCAAAGTTTGAGAGCTTAGGGCCTAATTAAAACTGCTGATAATTAAGCTCTAAGTTCAAGGTTTTAAAAGAAAATGCATACCACCCTTTGACTCCTACTTGGTCAAATCAAAGGGACAGAACAAGTGGTTGGTTAAAGTGGCTAGAAACACTCAAATAAGCACAAACAAGGTGTGCTTAAGCTGTCTACACAGCTGGAGCACTTAAGCTCAATTTGGCTTATTCAAATTTTGACCATTTATTAAAGACCCTTAAAAACTTACTTTTACACTAAAAATTATAGTTAAAATGGACCTAATAAGCCCACACACTCAGCCAAGATTGGCTGAGTGCACTTGACCCATGCCAATCCCATATTGACCCATTTTAAGACTAAACCAAACACCCCCTTATTTATATAAAAAGGATTTTTAACTGATTTTTGGTAAAAGAAGGGAGAGATAATTGATTACAAGTGAATTTTAATAACTTTTAACACATATTTAAACAATTTAAACAGAATTAAACAGCTTAAATTATATTTCAAATTTCGACAATAGCAATTTTCACAAACACTCTTAACTTTTATTAAACTGAAAGTATTACAACATAAACTTTAAATAAGCTGATTACAACAATTTTAAAGCAAACTTAAGTAAATTTTTAAACTAAGAAAGTAAAAACAGGTTGTTGGGTTTCGGCTTGCTCTTTCTTCTTTTATAGAGGCTCTCAGCCTTTTCTTGGACTTGGGTTGTGTTTGCTGTGAGAGTGCAATGCTTTTCAAGCAATCCTAGCCCTTCGTTTCACTTCTCATGATCTCAGCCATTGATGGGGTCTTCGGGTTGTGTGAATTCCAAGTGGGAAGGGTTATAGGGGTAATGGTTTGTGGGGAAAGGGTATGGGTGAGCTGGGAAGGTACTTGGGATAGTGGTTTGGAGCTAGAAACCGTGGGGAGAGGCGGTTTGGGTTTGGCGGGAAGGTGGTTACAGTACAGGGTGGTTCGCAGGTTTTAAAAGGAAACTTTGGGGAAGAGGCAATAATGGTCCCTCATCTTTCATTCTCTTTTCATTTTCTTTCTAGCCCCACAAAACAGTTATAAGCTAGTTTGGAAAGTGGCAGGTATGGTCCCTGTGGTTTATAACTAAAAGAAATAAAGAAGGTTAGGGTAAATTGCAAAAATGGTCCCTCTAGTTTTTTATAACAAAAGAATGAAAAGATTTGGCAAATTGCAAAATCAGTCCCTGCTGTTTATAATTTAAAAGAGAAAAAGGGTTTTGGTTAATTGCAAAACCAGCCCTTGTGTTTTATTTTTTTCATTTTTCTTTATAAAACAACTTTTAAAACTTGGCATTTTTGGCCCCTTTTTCTTTATTTTTTCATTTTTAATTATAAAACAAAGTTTTTAAAATTTACATTTTGGTCCTTATGTTTTATAAAAAAGGATTGTGGGCTTTTGTTGGGCTTGGGTTTTGTGTTGGGCTTGGGTTTTGTGTTGGGCTTGTATTGGGCCCAATTGAGTGTGTCTGGGCCCAATAATTGAGTGTGTCTGGGCCACAATAAGTACAGGTTTGGTTATGGCTTTTTCAACCCATAAGTTATAGTGGGTTTTGTTGGTAACAATGGCTGTGATTGGCTTAACTGGGCTAGTGATTATGGGCTTCAAAGTCTTCATAGTCATCTTGTCAATTGCACACAATGGGCTGTTGTAATTGATTGAGGGCCCCATTTGGTCTTCACTAGTCTTCATAAAAAATACTATTGGCTTTCCCGGCCCATCAGATGGGTTAAGATTGCATTCAATATATTCTTGCAATTTCCGGCTCCGGTTTACTGCCGATTCTTCAGTATTGACTCAGACTTTTGGGCATTTTGGACTTTTTGGCCTTGATTTGCACTAGTCTTTTCCATTCCATGCTCATTTTGTCATTTTGCTTTGTTTTTTCTGTCTTTTTGATGATATCCACTTCCTACCTGCACAAAACAATGCAAAACAAACATAATTTGGCAGTTTTGTCTGTTTTTGGTCATTTAAGCTCGTTTTCCAGAGGTCAAAAGATATGTGTAATTAAGGCACTTATCAAATCCTCCCAAACTAAGTTAATGCTGTCCTCCACGCAAAGTTATGAAGTAAACACGTAAGGCCCTTTTCAAACCATTTTCTGTTATTTACCACTAACTACAACAAATATTTTTGGATTTTCTCATTTTTAACAAGTTTTGACTTTCTTATTTATCATACTGGGATCATAGAACGAGAAGCGTCCCTATAGTGTATCTAACGATGTCCTGACGATAATTCATCGTCCTCGATTTTTCACAATCCAAGCAAAGCAATTAAAACCAAAATCAAAATTGTCGATATAAGTTTTATATGGTAAGCCCTCATACTTAGTTGACTTTGAATTTTTCAACTCCCCAACAATGGATATACGATTGAATGTGTGTACTCATTTTAAATTTAACCATAGATCAACTTATTTCATAGTCATAATTCAAATGAATCATGACTCAAGCAACAAATATTTAAGACCTTCGTAACTTGATTTCGAGATTTAAAAACTTTAAGAACTTTTTGCAACATTTTTGACATCATAATCATAGAGTTCCTTTAAGCTAGGAATGCGTTGTTATTTGAACTCCTACCTCGTGGTTAACGGAAGCAGTATCAACAACCAACGCCCGTTGGTTCTTAGAATTGAAAAAACCCACCCCCGTTGCTAGGTAGAGGAAAATCACATCAACATAACTTATCCTAAAATGGCAAAGGATTGGTTGTCTTAGTTTGAACCCTTTCACCTATACCTTTCTTACCAAGTGAGTAATAACGACACAATAGCCCAATTCCAGAAGCAAAGAACGTCTTAGTTTTATGAACCCCCACCTCGTTTTTAACGGAGCGTGATAGTCAATCACGACTCAATCTTTTACTGCAACCATAATATCCAACTGTATCTTCATTGGCAAAATTTCAATATTCATCTACATTTTTGCATTCACATATCATACATGCTTCTTTGCCAAATATCATATAGAATTACAACAAAAACCTCGCATTTGTAGTAATTTTAAAAGAAAATGCCAAATTAGCATGAATGAAATGTGAATGCACAATGCATGAAATTGAAATTTCCATGAAGCATATAGTTTGATATTGAAGGGAGCAAGTAAAATATGTGTCGTGATATCCCGCTCCGTTAACTCACGAGGTGGGGTTGCAAACTAGACGTCCTTGCTTCTAGGAATTTGTGTGCGTGATATCTCACTTGGAAGAAAGGTCTAGGTGAGGGTTCAAACTAAGACACCAATCCTTAGCCATATTAGGAAGAAGGTGTTGATGTGATTTCCCTCTACGCTAGCAACGGGGTGGGTTTTCAAACTAAGAACACCGGTCGTTGGTTGTGATATCCGCTCCGTTAACCACGAGGTAGGGGTTCAAACTAAGCAACGCATTCCTAGCTTTAAGAACTTATGATTATGAAGTTCAAAAATAGTTTGCAAAAGTACAAAGTTTAAATCACGAAATACAAGTTACGAAGTCTTAATAAGGTGTTGCTTTGAGTCATTGATTTCATTTTGAATTATGACTATAAAAGTTGATCTAAGTGTTAAATTAAAATGAGTACACACATTCAATCGTATATCCATGTTGGGAGTTGAAAATTCACAAGTCATAAGTATGAGGGCTTAACATATAAACTTATATCGACAATGATCTTGTTTAATTGCTTAGCTTGGAACTTGGACCTAGGAGCCTTACACTATTACCTTGGGATAGAATTCTTCAGAAATTCAGAAGGTCTTGCCATGACTCAAAAGAAATATGCCACAGACCTCATCACTCATGCAGGACTACTTCACACAAAGCCTTATACCATACCACTTGATCCTATTCTGAAACTCACCATGACAGGAGGAACACCACTACAAGATCCTTCATTATACAGGACATTGGTTGGCAAGCTTATATATTTAACAATCACCAGACCTGATCTTGCTTTCTCAGCATAAGCTCTTAGTCAGTTTCTTTAAAGCCTAACAACTCTTCATATGAAAGCCTTAATCAAAGTCCTCAGATATGTTAAACTAACAACTTCACAAGGATTGTTCTTCCCAACAAACAACAATTTACACATGATAGTTTTTTGTGACAGTGACTGGGCTAGTTGTCCTTTCTCTAGAAGATCAGTTACTGGCTATGGTGTTTTCCTAGGTCCAAGTCTAATCTCCTGACAATCCAAGAAGTAATTGGTGATATCTAGGTCCTCCACAGAGGCTGAGTATAGGGCTCTTGCAGATACTACTTGTGAAGTCATATGGCTCAAGTGTCTCCTCAAAGAGTTTCAAGTTTTCATCTCTACTCCAATTCCTATCATGTGTGACAATGCCTCATCTATAACACTTGCCTCTAATCCAGTTCATCATTCTAGAACTAAACACATAGAGATTGATTGCCACTTTGTGAGGGACAAGGTCAAAGAAGGAGTTATCTTACCAACATATGTTCCAACCAAACATCAAGTAGCTGATATTCTCACAAAAGGCCTCACTAAACCTCTTCACTATAACTGTTTATCCAAGTTAGGCTTGTGTAATCCTTACACAATGCCAACTTGCGAGGGAGATGATGTAATACACAAATCCAAACACTCTGTTAACTCTGTTTCATCAATACAGAGGAGTCCAAACACCCCCATTCCCTACACAAAATGAGGATCCTTCTTGATAAATGCATGGTTCAATGTAACAGAATGTAGAAGCTTTAGTTCAGTAGTTGTTAGTTAGTTTGTAGTCAGTAGCTTAAGCTTGTTTGTTAGAAGAAGTAGTATTTATACCCACTTTGGGATGTAACAGTTCTTCAGATTTGTAATTCATATTTTTCCCTCTCAATATTTCACACACACAATGTGTTTTTCCACTTCTCAATAGTATGGCAAATGTAATTATAACATTTGATAAGATGTTATCTGTATTTTTTTTAAATTGGTAACAAGATATTATCAATATTTTATAAACTTGATAAGATGTTATCTGTATTTTTTTTAATTGGTAACAAGATATTACCAATATTTTTTTAATTTGATAAAAATATTTTATCCATATCTTTTTCCTTATTTGCAATTATCCCTTACTTGTAAATATTATTATGCAAACATTATTTTGCAAAGATTATTTTAAAGGGACTCTTATATTTTTGTCTGTGAGCCCGACTTCCGTCATGGGTCGGTCCGGCCTCTTCATAATTATGTCGCGGCCCAGCTTCCTTATATTTCTGGTCCGTCCCAAACATTATGTCGCGGCCCGGCTTTTTTATATTTATGGCACGGCCCTGCTTCCTTAGTCGGTGTTTACCATATTTGATATACATTTTCAAAAACAAAACAAAAAAAACAAAAAAATTGTTTCAACAGGAAACAATATAATTTTTTGATTAAGCCATGACTTGGTAAAAACGTCGCATACAACGGCATGCCATATTAAATGGTTTAGCAAATATTATTTTGCATATTTATCCCTCATTTGCAAAGATTATGCGATTTATGTGGGGGTGATGATTTACGATTATTTGTCCGCACGCCCGGACTTGTTTTCCTCTTTGACATCCGCGGTCGCAAGCTCCGTCCTTTCGTGACGCTCCGCACGTCCGGACGCATTTTATTTTTTGGTATCCGCGGTCACCAACCGCATCACCATTGCGGTCTCGAGCCTTCCGGAGGTAAATCACCGGTCAATGAACTTGGACACTCCCAAAGTCTTTGTACCTTGCATTTGGAAGTTTACTTCACAATGACTAACATCATGAGCCGCGGAACCTTTATCCACACGGCATGTTCCGATTACCAACGCAGCGGATATCCGCTCTTTTGTCATAACGACTTCCATTGCTTACCCAAGCATGGAGACACGGGGCTACAACCCCTCCATGCGCCCATTGAGCTCTTAATGAGTATTTAAGATTATACATTTGGAGTCAACATTTGTACTCCCGGTCGGGGGCAACCCGCGGCTAACTATTTTGATCACCGGTCAACTAATGTAGATCCGCGAATAAACTAAATCGAGTACTTTTTATTCTTTATCAATGCATACGTGGAAAGTTTTTTAGCTGTCATCATTATGACACATGACCGTGCCTCGGTCGTTTTTATGGCTTACGTAGTCCTATATGTAACTAGCGCTTGCGAAGGCGTGAAGGGGGTGTGCAAGGCTTACTTACATAAACGTGAAAACATTTGTTGTACACGTTCTTATGCCTATTATTAGTTAAATCATATTACTTTTAATTCATATCCGCTACCTTCCTAATGTACGGAGTTAAATTCCCGAAATCGGGACATAATAAATAAACAAACACCTTGTGTTTCATTTCATATCGCACATAGTCGAGTGCTATTTCCTAGTAGGCTACAAGTTTCGTGCATAGCACGTTAGGGTATATGAACCAGTCATCTTTCTAGTAAGCTCCATGTTACGCGTGCCACGGCCTGTTGGGGTAGGTGCTAAAATTATTCATGTTTTTTGGATACTTTGTCTGCAAGTTTAATACTACTAATAGAACATAGCACCATTAAACTTGGGGGCTATAGGGGTATAACGATACCATTATAATTATCTTCGTGCATGTCACGTAAGTATCTCCGGATATAGAAAGTACGTAAGAGGCATTGCAAGTCCGGTACTAAGTCGAATGCCATATTCGCATCAGGACGGGTAACCTAATAATTAACCCAGCCACGGAAGTACGTCTTCCGTCGGCCGTAAGTCGAATGCCATATTCGCATTACCCGGCCACGGAAGTACGTCTTCCGTCGGCCGTAAGTCGAATGCCATATTCGCATTACCCGGCCACGGAAGTACGTCTTCCGTCGGCCGTAAGTCGAATGCTATATTCGCATTACCCGGCCACGGAAGTACGTCTTCCGTCGGCCGTAAGTCGAATGCCATATTCGCATTACCCGGCCACGAAAGTACGTC
The DNA here is from genome assembly GCA_026074375.1 of Tanacetum coccineum. Taxonomy (NCBI): domain Eukaryota; kingdom Viridiplantae; phylum Streptophyta; class Magnoliopsida; order Asterales; family Asteraceae; genus Tanacetum; species Tanacetum coccineum. The sequence goes on from BQNB010113702.1 coordinate 12,027, forward strand.
TTCCGTCGGCCGTAAGTCGAATGCCATATTCGCATTACCCGGCCACGGAAGTACGTCTTCCGTCGGCCGTAAGTCGAATGCCATATTCACATTACCCGGTCACGGAAGTACGTCTTCCGTCGGCCTTTATTATACGGGGTCCGCCTTCATTATTATAAATCCTTCTCATCATCCTCTCGTCAGAAATGAACGAGAATGGTATCTTGCCAATGCTAGTGTTACCCCGACTATAGAAAATGTATTCTTCTTACAGGGTCTTTACCGTCTAGCCACGGGAAACCAAGCATCCGAGCATAATCACCCAACACATGTACGCGGGTGCTGCCTAAGATAGGGCATGATTGACACAGTTTGAAGATAGAGATGGCAACGTATGGTTGGAAAGTGCAAACGTCTTCGCGACGGTAAGAGTAGTCCTTTTAGTCTAGTAACCGCGGCTACAGCCATGCTTACTAGACTGGGGGGACATGATGACGTATAGGACGTTTAGTATGGACCGACCGATCCCACTTATACATACTTATGGGTTTTACTATGCGAGGATGTGTTATCATAAGTTAGCATAAAGCATGCATAAGAACCATATCATATTAGGCTGGGGGACATGTTGGCGTATAGTCTGGAATGGGCCGAACCCAATGGGCCAAACCTGATAAAAGGGTGGCCCTCATTACGAAACCCTAATAATACCTATATATCCAAAGGGGTAGGATCATCCTACTTGGACAGGTTATTCTCTACCACCTCTTTACTATATGCTTATACTATTCTGACTTGACCGTCGGAGGGTAGATCCCGGGTTCCGGCCTCGGGTCCCCTTCTAACCGGTTCTTTTTGTTGGCCTAGCACTATCAAGGCCCGGGAAAGATGTCGAACGGCTCAGTGAAGTCGCAAGGACCACTGGCCCGACCAAATTATGCATCAATAATATGTCAACAACATCTATATTGGCTCCGGAGGTGAACACGATATCTGCTGCTTCAAGGTCTCCATAAATATGTAAAAAGAATACTATTAATATTATAGTCCAACAATTAAGGTTCAAAAAATAGAAATAGACAAATAAATGGTGCATAAGTGTAAGTATAGATATTTCACGAGATATTGAGAAAATTTATCCACTAAAAAATCACATGCTAATATGTCTACTTTTTTGATTTGGGTTTCAGGTACTTTATGTTACCTAATCCATTCGAACAGTGAACGAAGTCACCAATGAGTAGTTCTCCACCCTATCACGGCGTATGAATGTCTGTTTAAGTAGAAATGTTTGATCATCGAACTGTACAACATTAGTCCAAAGATCAGACTTTAAGGGATGGCATGAAAGAATTATGATCATATATTATACAAATTGTTTAAAAATCAAATTAAAACTTAAAGAAAAGCAATCAAATTCATAAACACTAAAAAATGCAAACCTGTAATAAGGTAGAGACATGATTCTTAAGTTTGTGACTTTTGTTGCAGGAAAATTTACCAAGGACTCAGAAGATGCATCCACACATACTGCAACACGGATGCATTTAATATATTTGTTGGTTGCATAAACTTCTGTGCCGGAAGGCTCTATAAATTACCCTCTATTATCTTGCTGCATATTACTACTTGTTACCTTTTGTTGGGAGTTTAATAAATTAGTTAACCATTAACACTACGGGTAAGCATCGGATGTGGATCTAGTTGGTTCATAAAGTTAACAACACAATGAATAAAACAATAGGAATAACAAGGTAAAACTAACCCTTGAAGTCACCAGCAAATGAATATGAAACAAACGTGACAAATGGTCACCTCTACATGGGTGCTCACAACAAACACGTCCAACCAAGATACAGCCGGATGTTCATAGTCCTACTTCACTTGTACCCAATAAAACCTTTGTATACCAAAAACCCCTGAATAAAGCCTAAAATACCACTCTTGTATTATGCACCGAAAATCAAAAAGTGAAGCCTAAAGTTTCACCGAATTCGGTTTGAACCGAAAATGCCTAAAGTGAACCGAAAATCACCCAAGTGAACCCTAGATCGTTTCTACTTGTTCTCACGCCTTGAGAACCTATAAACCAACGTCCTACACCTCTTGTACCAGACCTGGGATCAAACCACACTTAGAAAACCCTTTAAAAGGTTAACCGAAATTGGACAGATGGGTGTAGAGTGAACCGAAAATCAAAATAACTTAATTAGGGTTTTGATTTCGGCTGGTTTTAATTTAGGAGAAGGAATGATAGGTTTTTTTTAGGAGAGTGTGTGATGTATATATCGAATTTATGAGCTAGGAGAATGAGTATATATAGCCTCTTAACCCTAGCTCATGATAAGACTCAAAGTCTTCACTTTTAATCTTATCAAAACTCCTCTAAACCTTATCATTGTTCTCTTTTCATTATCATCTACATTCAATGCACCTAGACCCTCTCTAGAATCCTCCATGTAACCGGCTAGCTCATTAGGACACATAGGATTCATGTCTTGGTCATTCAATGTCCAAAATGTTTAATTAGAAACGTATCGTGCAGTTTTTAAACGTACTCTAAATGTTTAATGTGTGTGCCCCTAATAGGCTTAAACATTTCTAGTCGTATTGAGCTAGTCCAACTAACATATTCCAACAGCTCCCACTTGGGAGTTGGAGTAGCAGACAGCCCATATTTTAACTACGGAAATGTCTAGCAACACTAACATTCGTTTTTAACACTAGAAATGTCTGAGATCAAGTTTCATAAACATTCTCAGTAGCATGGTTATTTATCTCTTGCTATAATCATCCCTTTGTTTAAATACCGTTAAACCATGAATATGGATCCTAACTCATTCCATATAGTTTAACCATTTAGATTCTCGTTATAGAACTTAATATAGATATACCAAATGTAATCAAGAATCATCGTGCATTACCCTTTGGGTTCGACCAAATAATTATCTGATTAATTCTGGAGAGGCACCAATGGTATCATACTGCACATCAAGTGAAGGAACAAATTCTTTGTTGAATACAAGTGTTGTGAATGCTGCTTCACATCACTTCCAATAATAGTCTTTATAACTACCATTTCCCAGGACAACTTTGACTTAAATAGAATAAAAAGTGATATCCTAACATACAGAACTTGTTTGTATTCTCAAGTCTAAGGATGACTTAACTAACCATTTTCAAAATTTTACTTATGACAACGGATCCATAAAGAAATTTTCAAAGGTTGGGGTGTCCAATACGCATCCCTTGTGAGTAACATATGAGTTTGGTGGGAACCGTCCATATATTCAAAGAATATAACCAACACTCACATTTACCTTATGTAACAATACTTCCATACTGTTAACTGGCAATTAACATAATTAGAATGATAAATCATTCAAGGATTAAATATGCAAATATAGGATAAACAAATGTTATATGAATGAAAACAAATACCTCGTATCTTTATTCATCAGAAAATAAAATTGTCTTGCAATCCTAATTATCCATATAACTAATAAACACAGATTTACATGAGACTACTAGCTGGAAGCATTCTAATATTCTTAGTATGTTCTGAATGCTTTGGAAAAGCCAACGCTTTTGTAAACGGATCAGCTAAGTTGTCATCTGTGTGAACTTTTTCTAGCTTTATGTCACCAAATTCAATAACTTCACGAAGGTAGTGAACTTTGGCACGGAAATGTCTAGCACCTTCAGAGATTCCAGATTTGTTAGCTATGGTAATTGCTCCATTATTATCATAATATATACTTATGGGTTCTTCAATTGTGGGAACAACGCCAAGCCCAGAAATGAATTTCCTAACCCAAACAGCTTCCTTATAAGCATCATAAGCAACAATATACTCAGCTTTTGCAGATGAAGTAGCGAAAATGCTTTGCTTGTCACTCTTCCAATGAACAACACCTCCATTTAAAACGAACACATATCCAGTCTGAGACTTGAGGTCATTGATATGTGTGAAAACACATATCCGTTTTATATCAAAAATGACCCTAAAAAGACAAAATTGTGCTTTAAATGCTTGAATATTGTTTGTTTTGTCTTTGTGATTGTATAGGTACGGATATTGCAAAAATCTCAAGAAAACGGTCAAAACCGGACAATCACGGACCCGAGAACAGAATTGAGAATACAAGAGCCGGGAGAATGCTATCAAAGGTCAACAAAAGTCAAAAATTGGTCAACCAAAGTCAACCCACAAAAAGACAAAACCCAAAGTTCCCAAATCAGTCCCTCAAAGAAAACCAAATTGCAAAAATAGTCCCTAAACCCTAATGGTGTTAACTCTTTAATTTATAAAGAGTTAACACCCGTTAACCCTTTTATAACCAAGCCCAAGCCTGAAACAAACCATGGCCCATTTCCTTTTTATAACCAACACCCGGCCCAAAATAAATTCCCTTTCCCTTTTATAAAAGTTATGCGCGAAAATTTGTTACTACTGTTCACCCATCGTCCCCGTTTAACCTCGAGTCAAAACAAAGGGCAAATCATAATTGACCACGTGGAGAGACAATTCAAGTGATAAAGACTGACTTGGCAGAGTATTACATCACCAAATGCTCTAATTGGTCAATCCCCACAAAGGGAATGCTACGTGGATTGAAGAAAACACACGGGGAAAAGGAAATTTGCACTAAATCATGCCTAAAAGAAGCACAAAGCCCTCTGGTAATTTACAAACTTTAAACCTAGCATACTATGCTTTATCCTTAGTCTTTAGCTCGTTCTCTTGACTTTCTCTTGTGAATATGTGTTTATGTCCATTGAAGGGAAGGCATTTTTTGACATCACATTTTCCCAAATCTCAATAGTCATAATACGCGTTATTGATAGCTATAAGAATCCTAATAGCTATAATGTCTTCAACAGGAGAGAAGGTTTCTTCATAATCAACCCCGTAGGTTTGAGTGAATCCCTTCGCTACAAGACGAACTTTAAAGGTGTGTACAGATCTATCCATGTCGGTCTTCTTTTTGAAGAGCCACTTGCTACAAACGGTTTTGCCGTTAGGAGGAAGATCAACTAAGTCTTAAACTTCATTGTCTTTCATGGATTGCATTTCCCACATATTCATAAGCATTCAACATTTATCAGAGCTCAAGTCCAACAATGCAGCTTAATAGGTTAGCACGGGAGCCCACCAAAGATCCGCCTAACTCAATGCTCCTCATCATCGAATAGACGACATACGAATTCTGGGGCAGTGACGTATACCATGTGACACTACAGAATGGGAATGATATCACTTGAGGAGTTCATCTACTTCTAGATCAACATTCTTCATTGAATGTAGCTAGTGTTTATAGAAAAGAGCGCGCGCCTCTCACCGCTACATCTATATTCTTTTTCAAGCGCCGACTAATTGTTAAGATTCTTCCTAAACTACCCACTTTCTTCTTGAGTTATAAGATAATTCTTTAGGAATTCAGCATTCTGAGCAACAAGTACTTTGTTCTTGGGTGGGTAGTAGAAAGAATAACCCATTGTTTCCTTTGGGTATCCTACAAAGATACACTTAATAGATCTGGGCTCTAATTTGTCAGGCTTGGTAAGAGTATCTTGCTTAACAAGTGCCTCATAACCTCAGACTTTTAAGTAAGACAGCTTAGAGGCTTGTCCATGCCATACTTTCGATGACGTCTTTCAACTTTCGAGCGTTAGAGGGAACAATATTGAGAATGAGTGCAACAGTGGTATGCGTTTAATTACACATACTTTTCACCATTAAAATCGGACTTAAACAACCAAAAACGCACATAAAATGCCATAAATATGCCTGTTTTTGTGTTTGTGCTGTGCAAGTACCGGATATTCTCTAAAGGACAAAAACGAAGCTAAACCGAACAAATTTGAAGCACGAGGGATTAGAAAGAAGCGCGAAAACTAAGCAAGGAGTACAAAAATGATTGTAAAACGGAGCTAAAACCGGAAATTTCCAGATCGACTCGAACAACGATTTGCATTTAATGAAGTCAAGACGAAGTCAAAGTCAACCCCGGGATACGGCATTGGAAAGGGCATGGAAAAATGATCCCGAAACCCTATCATGATAAAATGGACCGACCCGTACCCATTTTAGTAGGTCGGGTCAGTCCAATATGTTTATTTAGTAAAGTAAAATGCCCATTTCATTTTCATTTATAACCTGGCCCAAAAGATAAAACCTGGCCCAACAAAACTTAACCCTCGTTAGCCCTAAAACCCTTTCACGTCAACTGCAGTTAGTCCTTTAAGGACTGAAATTGCAAACATAAATAACACCTTGACGGACTGAAATTGCCAAAACCCTTATAAGTTTTATCAACAAAAGGACTTTCATTGCAAATATACATAACAGCATGAGGGGCTTAACCTGCCACTTACCCAAACCCTCACCTTGTTAATACCAGTCAAAACCAAACCCCTTTCCCGCCATTATCCCCTAAACACTATTCATCGTCATCTTTACAAAAATCTTAAATCCCTTAACCCCCATTTACAAAATTTAATACCATTAAACACCTTACCCAATCCTTAAACCCACAAACCCAGTCAAACACAGTCAACCTATAAACCCCTTTCCTGCCAAGACTTAAACCTGTCACTTTCACCCCCGCGTGCTACTGTAGCACTGCAACAATCAAACAAAATTCACCCTACAACAAAATAAACATCACCCCACACCCCATAAACCTACAAATACACTCTGGCAATCCTCAAGGTGCTCATTGGGTGATAAATTGAAGGGTCGTGATTAATAGGCTTGGGCAACAAGAAATATGAGCGCGTGTGGTCAGGATAAGCTCTTGAAGACTATCACAAAAGAAACACAACAAGCACACAGTGACAGCATATAAAAGAAAGAAGACAGAAGAAACAAGTAGTATGTAGGATGTAGGAGTAGCTTTAGTTTAATTTTTAATGTTTTAAGTTATATATTTTCTGTCATTTTATTTCCTGAATCTTGTAAACATTCCTTTTAATGAAAATTTAAGTATTTTTGCAAAAAATTGTCTTTTGTATTCCCTTGAAACTGTATCTTTGTTCTAGCTTAATTAGTTACCTAAATTGTGTTAAACCATTTTGTTTATGCTTCTGAATGATTAATGTTAACCTGGTTATACAAGTTTTAAGTTAAAATTTCACTTTTTATAGTTTAAATTTGCTAAAACCTAGTTTAGGGGGTGTTTGGGGCAAGGGGTCAAAATGGGGTCATTCGAGGTCAAAACTTATTTATGGTACTCAATACATATTTCTCAATCTTAAATTAAGTCTATAAGTAAGTTAAATCAAGTTTGAATCAAGTTTTTTAGTTTTCCTCATTTTTTTTAAGCTTAAGTTTTCCTACTGTTAGAATCCATTAGTATCTTATACAACATATTGGCATCTCTTGGCAATTAGTATCTAATAGAAAGTATTGGTATCTCTTTTTCGGTTTAGATTGGGCATCGTTGTCGGTGATCTTTTTTGGTTTATGATATGGTTCGACTTTATTTTGCTTGACAGTTTATGCATTCAGTTGGCTTAGTTTATGTTAATCTCCCAAACGAGTTAGCTTGTTTGATGGTTCAAAAGGTAGAGTTCACACACATTTAGTTTTGTATCATTAGCTTTACGAATTCTTGTTAATCTTGCCGAATGCTCTGAGTCGCAATCTGTAGCAAACTATAAACTTATGATAAGAGAACTAGAATTAACCAACACGGAGTATTTTGAATGAGCAAATTGATTGTATCCCACATCGATGGGTTGAGCAAAGACAACAGGGAGTGGGGTAATATAAAAAGGGAAAGAGGCTATTGAGAAAAGCACTTACCTGGACGGGGTCAATGAATGAACAAGAAGGTTCATGGCCTAGGTTGGTGACCTCCATTGCACATTGGAGGGGTGCCAGCTTAAGGTCGGTCCAAGTGGCCGAGCGTACGTCATAATTTATGTTAGTGGGGGTCTGTGTTCGCGCGGCTCCTAACCATTGAACCAGTTCGAAGTTTGTTATAGCTGAATCTCTCTATCCTAACATGTTTTCTTTATGAGCCTTTAATTAATAGTTATGCTTTGTTTTTTATCCTTTTTTCTAGGAGTCATTTCATATCTTCTGGCCGGTTCGTAAGGTTCTTTTAAACTTGTATCATTACAACGCTGTGTGTTCATAGGAGAACTGATAGTCGTTCATTATAATGCTTTTAAAGCTAACGTTATTACTCTTCGTCCTAAATTAATAATTTATGTCTCAATTTAATTGTTCACTATTCAGTACTAAAAATAGATAGAGAAGTTTAATAAAAATAGATAGAGAACTTTGAAAGTATATTACTTTTGTTTGAAATTATTATTACAAACTTTACAGAGGGTAAAACTATCATTCTGCTAAAACGTAAAAAAGATAAAACAGTAATAAATGCATTTTTTTTAAACTGTGTTTTTTGTCGGGGAACGATAATTTTTGAGACGAAGGGAGTATTTTGTTATTTCTTACTTTGAGACTTATCTTAATGACCAATTTCTTTTTCGCCTACATTGTGTACCATGTCGTTTTTTAACATAGTCGTCGATTGATACTTGATAACATAGTCGTGGATTGATACTTGCGAGCGATCCCCATTTGTATTATTCATGTGGATTGATACTTCAGAGCGATCCCCACTTGTATTACTCCATGTCGTTTTACTATTTCATCGCATTTAAGTTCAGAGAAAAGTAACACTCCTCCGCCCTCAAATTATAGTCTTTGTTTCCATTTTGAGAATAGTTAACTTTTTGTGTCAACCAATCAAAAAAGAGTTTACTGGTTGTAGTCATCATTTCCATTTTAAGATGTTTCAAAATAATAGTTTCCTTCTTGTCTTAACTAATCGAAAGAGAGTTTAGTCGGTGCAAATAATATTTGATTAGTTGAAAAGTATAGTAGTCACACATCTCTTAAACAAATTTTTTTTATCGAAGGACAATAATCTTAAGACAACGGAAACACTATTCTAAAATGTGAAGTAGTGGTCATCTGACTGATTGGATCAGCTCGTTATGCCGCTCACATTCTGCGTTTATCTTCTCTCTGATTTTGTTAATGATCTATAAGAAGTTATACCAACTGTACCTTACGAACTTAATGTTATACTACTTGAGAGTGACACATAAATTTTCTTTTTTATTATACATCTTTTTGATTGAGAAATCATTTATAAATGCTTTATATAATACTAGTTGGTTACCCGCGCATAGCGGCGGCAATAAAAAATTTACTAACTCAACTTTTTACGTAATTTCCTACCCGCTTAGTAATTTCGTTTCACAAATGTATGTGTTCGTTGGGGTTTCCCGTAACTTTCCCGCAACACCATATTAACATCATCATTCTCGCATGTAAAAAGACAACACTCTCTCCGAAAGTATATAGTTTTAACGTATCAAGTTTATATTTAATTAAGATTAAAGTTGTAAAAAAATATAAATCAACATAAAATAAACCCATTAAAATGTAAAAAAAAAATTATAAAAATATATCAAAATGGATGTTGAATTAAAGAGCATAAAAATTTTAAAAATATGATGAAATTAGATCAAAATAAAAATTAATAGATAAAAAGATATTTCAATTTGAAAATAAAGGTGATTTTTTAATCAAAATGTGACACATGTCACTTTATGATGTGATTCCCAAAAATAAGATGAATGGTCAAGATTACACCTCCTTATCTTAATTTTTAATGGGTCCCACATTATAAATGCTTTATATAGTAGTATAGATGTATCGCACGTCTGACATAGTATTGCCTCCCAAAGATAGTAGCTCGACTTAAGAATTATCTAGTGTCGAGATATATCCGGCAGTCACTAGCTAGATGCTTTTGAATTATGTCCTACCTTTACTGTTTTGTATTTTTCTAACTCCG
>BQNB010113703.1:0-13976 GCA_026074375.1 Tanacetum coccineum
ATCTACCACCAAAAGAGAGAGCTCTAGCTTTCCAAGATGTTAACCATTTTTGGAATTGTCAATAATAGGCTTCCAGCTATTGCACTTGTTCAAGTTAGCGCCAATGAAGAGACCAAGGTATGAGAAATGTAAATATGAGGGTTGAAGATTAAGTATGGAAGCAAGGGTATTGGTTTCAGATTCATTAACACAAATGCCAAAGAATTCTTTGAGAAGTTTACTTTCAAACCCGACGCCATGTAAAAGCATCTCAATATACGACAAAGGTTCTTAGCATTGTCAATGGACCATGTACCCATGATAAGAGCGTCATCCGAGAATTGGAGGTGTGAAATATTAATGCCATTTGATCCAACATTAACCCCTTCAAATATACCTTTAGACTTTACATCTTGGATGGACACATGAAGAGCTTCCATTGGAATAATAAAGAGAAATGGTGAAAGAGGATCACCTTGGCGTAGGCCTTTTTAAATTTTGAATTCTTTGGTAGGCGATCCATTAATGAAAATCGACCTATAAGAAGAATCAAGGCAACCATGAATCTATTTTCTCTATTTGTGACTAAACCCCATTTGTGCCATGGTATGATCGAGGAACTTCCAATCAAGAGAGTCAAACACCTTTTCAAATCAACCTTAAGAAAGAAGAGGCGTTCTCTTTTCTTAGAGGCATATGCTAAGATTTCGTTGACCATTAAAGGACCATCAATTAGTTGTTTCCCTTTGATGTAAGTCGTTTGAACCTTGCTAACAATCGAATGAACCACTTTTGAAAGTCTATTAGAAAAGACCTTAGCAATGACTTTATATTGGCAACCGATTAGACTTATAGGTCTAAAGTCATTGATGTGTAGGGGATCTGGGACTTTGTATAAAAGAAAGATTACAACCTTTGGGGATGAAGCCATCAATCTCAAACCTTTTGACCATATCAATGAAGTTATGACGAATAGTATCCCAATGATGCTTTATAAATTTGAAAGTGAATCCATCAGGTCCCGGTGCTTTACTACTACCACAACTCCAAACCGCGTCCTTGATTTTAATGGAAGAAATAGGACCATTAAGAAAAAGTGCATCCGAATCAGTGAGGGTTTTGAAAAGGTTACTTGTAAAGCGAGGGTGGTTAAGGGAGGAATTTGCAAACTTTTATTTGTAGAAGTTTAAGATATGAGAAGTAACCTGTGAAGGGTCTAAGGTCCACGATCCATTAATGAGTAACCCATTAATTCTAGACTTGATGAATTTATTATTGATCATCACATGGAAAAGCTTTGAATTTTCATCCCCTTCAATCGCCCACTTGATCTTTGCCTTTTGCATAAGGTCCAATCTTTTTAGATATTCCATGTCTTTGATTTCTTTCAAGGTTGAGAGCCGACAAGCAATTTCATTATCATCAAGATCACAAGATTTCACTTTTAATTCAAGATAGGTTACTTTGTTCTTAAGCTCACGAATAAGGTTATCTTTATTCAAGTCCCTTTTTGTACGCCAAGCACGGATAGAAGTTTTTAAGTCCTGTAATTTTCGTCTCAGAATGATGGAGGGATGAGTGGATGTTGATACAGTAGCCTCAACGACCCCTAAATCAGACAATGAGGCGGTGTTATGGATTTGTCGTTGCAAAGTGGGTGTATTTGAGAGAGTAGTGGGCTGAAGAGTGTAACATCTCGTATTTTACGGTCAATGTTAAATCTCGACTCCGTTCTTATTTTTTTACTTTTGAAGGAAATTTCGTGTTTTACTCGTTAGCCGATTTGGTGAAATTTGTCGTTTTTAATTTTTCACTATCCGTGCTTAGGATTTTTATCCGTTAAGCGCCCTAAGAAATTAGAAATTTCATATTTTTACTTCGGGAGCTAATTATTTTATTTTTGGTATTTTACGACTTTTCCTGCGTTTTTACCGAAACCGTATCAAAATAAGTGTTTTACACTTATTACCATTTTAAATAAATGTTTAAGCCCAAATTAATGTAGTACAAATTGATAATAAAAAAAATTACCATAGCCCAATCTCCCCCCTTGGTCGGCTACTTAAGCCCAAACAAACATCCTACATTTTTTTACATTAGAAAATAACTAGACATTCCTTTTTCTTTGCTATATAAAGAGTTTGATATCAATCACAACTCATTAAAAACACAGTACCAAAAATTGGCCGTCTCTCCCTCTCTTTGCTCTCTGTGATCGACGAACCAACAACAACATCAACTAAACCATTGCCAAAAATTCAATAATCACTTCTAATAATTCCTAAATCACTTCCCTACTAATCCTCATCATTCTTTTCAAAATTTATCAACTAAGCAAGACATATTCAAGATTTTTAGTTTTTGAAGACTTCTTTAATTTTAGGTAATTTTAATGATCTTGGGTGTAATCAAAGATTAAAGAGGGCGAATACTAGTGTTATTACAAGATTTGGTTAATAAAAAACTAAAGTTTGATTAATTTGGGGTGTGTTTGGTTTCGGCTAGACAAGGAAACACAAAGAGGGTTTTGTTTAATCAATTTTCTTTGCTCCCATTATTGTTGTAAGTATTTCTTTTAAACCATTCTTGATGTTAATTGTTATTTTAATTTCATGAGTTATTTAATTTGTTTGATTTCTGAAAAATATGATGCGTGTATGTTGTTGGATGATTTTGAAAGTGATATGGCGATAGGTAGTAGCTTAGGATAGTTATAAATTAGGTTAGATTGGATTTTGGAAGCGGATTGGGATTGGTAAAATAGGACAACAGGTTGTTGGAGAGTTGTCAAAATATATTTGGCTTAATGTCTAAAATTTTAGGACTTTGTTGGATAGAGAAACATACAAGGTGTATGTGGTGCTTTGGATGGAGCCGTAAGTCCTCCGGATGACCAAGATATGATAGAATTAGTGAAACTAATTTTATCTCCACTTAAGAAATTTAGTGCAGATAGTTTGACATAATATGGAATATTTTTGGCTTAGAGCCTACTGTATCTTTACATAAATGGATAGATTATAACCTCATATCCATATGATGAATTGGATGGAGTCGTATCTCCTTCGGATTAGTTAGTTACGCCCAAATTAGTGAAACTAGTCAAAATGAGTCGTTGAATCTAGTTATGCAGATAGTTTGTGATATAATGGAATAGTTTTAGCTTAAAGCATACTGGTTATTCATATAAATGATTAGGTAAATATCTCAAGTCCTAATGGTGAGTTGGATGGAACTCCAACTCTTTCGGATGGTCGAGATACGACCAAAACCGTGGAAACAAACTTAGTGTGTACTCAGAATTTGTAATACAGATAGTTAGGCTTGTAACGAATTTTATTTGACTTTGAGGCTATTATATTTTTATATGGGTGAATGGTACAACATATGAGGACCATATGGTTCTTTGAATAGAACCATAAACATTCTAGATGAATGAGTTACGATCACAATGGCAAAACTAACTAGAAATTACGCCCAGATTTTCAAACGAATATATCTTAAAAAATTTGAACCTAGGTACTCTTTTTCTAAAACTAAAAGTTGTAGATAATTGATAGACTTAAACTTGAGCTTTAGAATGGTGCTCTAACTAGTTATGGGTTGTGAGATATGATCAAAACGATGAAGCGAGTTAGCAATCATTAGTTAACTCGGAGAAGCTATTACATAACTCAAATCAAAGTGCCCATCATAATTAAATTCAAAACTAAATTGTTATCAAAACAAATTAAAACATATAGTCAATGTTAAAACAAAATAAAGCAATAACCAATCCTAACTTTAACCATCTCTAAATCCACATATCAAACCAGTTCCCATCAAGATAACTTTAACCATCAAAATAATCATTTGCAGCTAACTTTAAGAATCTTGATGACCAGTTTTCATCAAAAAGGTATCACTTGATCAACTTTTTCCTACACCATGGTTCAACTTTGATTTCTTATTTTGTATAGAATTATTTCCCTGTCCCCTGCAACAAATCATTGTTAGAATTTGTGAGTTGCCATTAAAAGAAGTTAAAAAAGAAATGAAGACATGAAAAAATTCTTAACCTTTTACTAGTCCCTGTTTAGAATTGGTCATGACATTGTAAGTTTGCACACCTTGCCGTGAATCGCGTTGGTTTACTTTTTTCAATCAAGTACTCAAATTTATTTATTATTGCATAGTGATTCAAAGCTCTTCTAAACTGAACCACGTTTACAAATTTCGAATTTACTTTCATGATTGGACTTTTGTTGGTCTTCAAGTAAGTTTCTCCTTCGTCGTTTAGTACCTCATCATCACTGCTATAATTACTGTGATAACTTTCCTCGCGTGGAAAATTATCTGAAACATCATCATCATCATTTTGTTCAGCAACATCTTTATCTTGACCCCTAAACAAAATTATTTCTTACGCATTAATATACGAATATAACTAGTGACATAATAGAGAATATAAGTTAAACCTTTGTTGTAGTTCATTCGTGTCGAAAGTATTCTCCGTCGTTGCATAAATAGTTATTTCTTTCTCGTTCTCATGCATGTCAAGCATCATTTTAAAATTCTCTTCACAATTGAGTTGAATATAAGATTGCTCTACAGCAAACTTGTCAACAAAAAGAATTGTGAAAACCAAATCCCTATTTGATGGATAATTACTTTTCACCTCTTCAACTAGATCCCTTAAAGTGTACGAGGATGTGTCAATATAGATACTTTTTTGATGTCCGTAACAATATCTTCTCCTACGCGAGTTCTTGGCCAACCGAAAGTATCCTCCATATTTAAGTTTGAGCTTGCATTTTGATAATACTTGTCTGGAAATAAAGTCATTTGAACTCAAGCGTTAATGTACGAGTTTAAGTTTTCTATCAAAAAGTTTAATTATACAACCTAAATAACATACTCGAGTATCGATGATTCTTCCATGCTCTCTGAGCTTGGTTGCAGGGACTCATGGATAGTAGTGACCACATTATCGCCCATCTTTTACTACTTCAGATTTGGTTATGCATTTGAATAAGCATAAAGTAAATGATCATGATCTCATACTAAACACAATATCACATCTTAATCAATACATTACAAACTTGTGAAATCATGATGAACCTCACAAAGAAGTATCCCACGAAACTAAACTCGTTTCGCCACAACACTTGCCAAATAGTATTCCATCTAATTTAATATTCATTCATATAATGTGCTAATAACACACTTTGTTGAGCGTGTATAGCATATATATCTATTAATAACCACATATGTATGTTCTAAAATAATAACCTCTTGAATTAATTTTAACCTTTTGATATCAGTTCATGTTTTCATATATATAAACAAGAATAAGAGGAAACGAAAGAATACTTGAAAGGAATAAAACCATAAAGAATACTTACTTGGTCAAAGATCCATTAAATAACAAGGTAGTTTCTATGAATTCTTAGATGACGGCAGAGCAAGAGGTAAATGTGAATATTAAGAAGTGAATGACGGTAAATAAGCTTTAGTTTGGTGCCTAAATCGAAAAAGTAAAAAGGGTAAATTTGTCTTTACAATAAAAATAAATGAAATGGGTATTTTTGTTATTTAAATTTTTGGTTAGGGAAATATGTAATTTATAAGGTTTTATTAGGGATGTATGTAATTCCCCCTAAAACATATGAGAACATGTGTATTCTTTGGATGAACCATAACTATTCTGATGAAAGAGTTACGACCAAAATAGCCAAATTATATAGTCTAACTAGAATGCGCTATAAGTATCAACGATATAACTTTAAACATTTTGAACTTAGGTATTGTTTTTCTAAAAAAAGTTGTAAACAATTGATAGACATAAACTTGAGCATTTGAATAGGGTTCTAACTAGTTACGAATTATGAGATATGATCAAAATGGTGAAGCAGGAATTTTTTTTCAAAACTCAAATTGTGTACTTAGGGGTAGATTGGTCATTTCACTTAGGTTCTGGATACATTAGAGTGTTTGGTTGATAACATCAGTAAAGTTAGGTTCATTAAGATTGATTGAGGCAAAAACCGTTCGTTTATACCTATTACGGATTTTAAGATATAGGCCCATTAAGTCAGCGTAAGTGCAGAATTGTATAGTGTTGGATTGCTTTAAACGGTTTAACGAGTATAACGGATTTTATAAAATGGGTAAATAAGTGGTATAAGTGGTTTTATACTTGAAGTTATATTAGATCAGGTCCTAAAAGGGATGTTTGGATAAATCTCACTTGGTTAAAAGTAATTAGAATGCCATATCGTGATCACGATTTCTTCATTGTATCTTTTGGTTGTTTTCATCGTGTGCGTTTTATTTCTTTATACTAAGTCACCATTCTTTTTAGGTGATACTTAGGTGACCGTGATTTCATGCCATCCTTGATCTAACTTCATTACATACTCCTTCATTGCTTTTCGGTGAGTTCATAGCCCCATCTTTTCTATTTTAATGGTTTTCATAAACTTTTTCAGGTAAAATAACAGCTCGTTGTTACCAACAAACTTATTGATTTCTACTAATTGCGCGTTTACAACTATTTTTACTAAGCTTTTGAAACTTGCTAACTACATGACTTTTAATACATGGTTGATTACTTATGAACTTACTAAAGCTTGATTTGCTTACTACATGATTTGAGACCATTGAATACCTATATATATGAAAAACGTGAGTTTTGAACACATTATTTGTTTTGCTTTGGACACAAGTGTTTTTCAAACTGTATGCTATCCAGATTATTGCCTAAGTTACCGCATTTGCCATTTAAGTCCCTACCAATCATGAACCATTAATTGCTAATGTAGCAAGCGCGAGTGTTATGGATAGATCTATTAGGACTGACAATCCCCGCCTGGAATTTCTGGTCACAAGTTAACCATGGTGCATTTAACATTGTGAGGACAGTTAGGTTGTTGGCAAGTGTTAGACCTAGTTTTATGTAAAGTGATGATCATTAATATTCCCAAACCTTGTATTAGCTTAGTTTATGTTTCCAGGAATTCTATAAGCTAATTGGGCCTAGTTATGGGCTTTAAAGCCTATTAGATATCAAGCCCGGCCTTGGAAGCCCACTTAAACCCAAGGCTGGCCCATGTACTTTACTATATAAATCCCTCTCCTCATGTGGAGAGGGTGTTGCTCATTTTACTTTCTTTTAATGTGTATCCAATTTTCCTTTTGTTATTTCTCTCTCTCTAGATTGCAAGTAATTCATGTGTCTTGTATGTGATTGATAAGTCTTACATGTGGTATCAAGAGCTCAAGGTTTACTAGTGTTTGTGGTTTGCTTATTCTAGCTTATTCATGCTTTTTTTGTTTAAATTCATCCTTGTTTCTACTATTGTCACAGCTCACTTTGAATAGTGGTGTTTTGATTCTCAAGTGTGTTTCAGCACTAGCTTCTTAGCTTACTTGTTGCTTATAAACGGCTTATTAAGAATCAAATATTGCTTATATGTTTTTGTTTGTTGTTCGAAAGTTTTGGCATAAAATCGCATAGAACATTTATTGATTTCAAGGTTTTTGGTGTCATGTTGAATTTCCCAAGTATACTCTCTTTACTCTTGACTAGTTTGTAGCCTACTCTTAGCTTAAAAGGATCTCCCTTTAAACTTATTTGGTTCGTTTAAGGTTAATTTGTCAAGAATGTTCATTGTAGCGGTTTGAGAGTATTATTACTTGTTTTTTTGTTTGATAGTCGTTAGTTAGCTAGAAAACAAGTCTCAAGTACTAGTGGCGGTTTGGATAAGTGGTCCTCTTATTTGAAAATGACACTTTTGGCCGTAGCAGTTTGTCATTTTACATAGCGGTTTGGTAGCTTAAGGTGGCGGTTTGCTAGTTCATTCGTGTAGCGGTTTAGGACAGGTACAAGTAGCGGTTTACTACATTTCTTGGTCCACTTAAACGTTACTCTGCCTATTTTAATCCTTGGTAGCGGTTTGATTCAAAGTTATAAGCAGCGGTTTGATACAATAGCGGTTTAGCTGGGTATATATATTTGGTAGCGGTTTACCATTTTATACTAAGTAGTGGTTTGAACTTTTCAATCACAGCGGTTTGCTAAGATAAATCAGGCAGCGGTTTGTCAACACGGTCCATAGCGGTTTGACATTTTCCACAAGTAAAGCGTTTTGCTATGAGGATTAGCGGTTTGGTTAAAAAGAGGTAGCGGGTTGTTCTAGTTTAAGGTAGCGGTTTGACTATTGAATTGCTAGCGGTTTAACCACATTCAAGGTAGCGGTTTGTTCTTTCTTTAGGTAGCGGTTTGGTTACTTAAGGTGGTGGGTTGACCTTAATTTCTTTGCAGTGGTTTACCATATTCTTGGCAGTGGTTTGACAAACACTTGGACTTAATTAATACCTTTAACAAACCTTCGTGTCAATTCAAACTTGGACCTTTAATCATCAAGGACTTATAACTTACTTGGACTTAACAAACACTTAATTCACCAACAACAAACAATCTTCATTTAATGATTTCTTCTTGACCTTGTAAAATCTCGTAAAAGCTTATCCTTTTCTGGTTTAAGTCATGTAGTTGTAAAATCCCGTGAAATCCCAAGGACTTTAATCAAAAGCAAATCATAATCACTAATCAATAAAACGATCCTAACTTATCATTTCACATCACTCTTTCAATGTCGACTCAACAAGACATTTATGTAGCTGGTTCCGAAAACCGTCCTCCTATGCTTAACAAAGAGAACTATGTTCCATGTCATCACGTCTTCTATGTTATGCTAAGAGCAGACCAAATGGAAAGTTAATCTACAATTCCATTATGAATGGTCCATATATCAGACGAATTATTCCTGAACCAGGTGATGCAGACCGTGAAGTTCTTGAATGGGGTTCTAACTAGGTACGGATTATGAATAAGATCAAAACGGAAGCACGAATTTTTTTTTCATAACCGACATTGTGTACATAGGGTAATTGGTCATTTCACTTAGTTATGTAGACATTAGAGTGTTTTGTTGATAACAACAGTAAACTAGGTTCATTAAGCTTGATTAAGGCAGAAACCGTTCGTTTATACCTATTACAGATTTTGTGATATAGGCCCATTAAGTCGGCATGAGTGTAGAATTGTATAGTGTCGGATTGCTTTAAACGATTTAATGAGTATGGGGATTTTATAAAATGGGTAAATAACTGGTATAAGTGTTTAAACTTGAAGTATATAGATTTAGGTTCTAAAGGGATAGTTTTGATAAATCTCACTTAGATTAAAAGTAATTAGAACGCCCGATCATGATCACGATTTTCTTCAGTGTAATCTTTTGGTTGTTTATCGTCGTGTGCTTTTATTTCTTTATACTAATCACCATTCTTTCTAGGTGATGCATATGCGTCGTGATTTCACGCGATCCTTGATCTAACGCAATACTTACTATCCTCCATTGCTGTTCGTTTTAGTTCATAGCCCACCTTTCTCTGTAATGGGTTTTATAAACGGTTTCGGGGTGAGGAATACAGGCGCGTTGTACTAAAAACTTATTAATTTCTACTACTTGAGCATTACATGACTATTTTTACTAAATCTTTTACTTGTTTACTTCATGACTTTTAATACATGGTTAATTACTTATGAACTTACTGAAGCTTGATTTGCTTTCTACATGATTTGAGACCATTAAATATATGAAAACCGTGAGTTTTGAACACATTATTTGTTTTGCTTTGGATACAAGTGTTTTTCAAACTGTATGTTATCCAGATTATTGCCTAAGTTACCGCATTTGCCATTTAAGTCCCTACCAATCATGAACAGTTAATTGCTAATGTAGCAAGCGCGAATGTTATGGATAGATCTATTAGGACTGACAATCCCCGCCTGGAATTTCTGGTCGCAAGTTAACCATGGTGCATTTAACATTATGAGGACAGTTTGATTGTTGGCAAGCATCCTATATTTTCCGTAGGGCACAAAACTTGTTAAGATTTCAGGGTCATGAGCTTAGTGCAATAATACATGTTTTAGACTACTGAATTCGTTTCATAGTCTACTATTACTTAAATCTTGTGGTCCACTAATGAATATTACTTGATTTATTGAATCACTACATGGATTTCGGAAATAATACTTTTAAATATTGTAACGCTACTTTTCTTACTGATATATCACTTGATTTATTTCAATACTGCTTTTACTTAAACCTATGAATTTACCAACATTATTGTTGACGTTTTGCATGTATTTTCTCAGGTTATTACAATATTTTGCTAGCTGAGAATTGAGAGCATTTGAGTCGCGCGGATATATTTTTGAAGGATTTATAATTTGAGTACTATTCGACAAACATTTTAAAAATGTTTTTTATTGCATTTAAATGGGACCTATTGTAACTCTAATATTTTATAAAATTTATCGAATGGTTGACTTTCCAAAACGTCTCACTTATAGTCGTCAAGAGAATGATAGTAATTATTTTTCTGAAAGTCTCTAGTTGGAACATAGAGGGGGAACAGTAGATCAACATCCTGCAACTGTTGAGGAAACACGTGCTTACTTTGAATCATTATATAATAATTTGGCACTTGAAGTTGAAAAGGTCAACTCGGTCAATCGCAAAATGAAAGAAACAAATGCAGAATTGACCACTGCGCCTTGCTAGATATAAAAAATCAAGAAAAGTGTTTTGAAATTAGTCAAGAAAAATATGACAAACTTGAAAGATGTTATCAAAAGTCGGTTTATCAAGAACAATGTCTTACAAAAAAGATAAATGCTCTTCACTTAAGTTCTGGTAAACAAATAACGACTTTGAATGAGGAAATTTCAAATTAAGTAAACAAGCTTTTCAAACGGAAAAACTCAACAGATTCTATCTCTCTTGAAGAAAAGAAAAAAGTTGAAGTCTATTTCAAAATACGCGAATACGAGCTTCCTTGAATAAACAAATTAAACTTGAGAATAAGATACATGAATAGATAATATTTTGGTTAAAAAACGGGTCAAACGATTCAGAAACGATGCACATGCTTTCACCTAAGCCAAGACTCGTTTACCACATCGAACAGAAAATCTTTGGTTATCACACTCTCATCCTTTTTATCTCAGCAAGCTCAGCGAAAACAATAGAGTTTTGTATAATATCAAAGTATTATTTGAAAAGCATGATCCTCCATGTTGTGCAGATTCGGAAGAGACACTGCCAGCTTGCCTCAAGAGAGCGCCAAAGAATGAAAAAATGAAAAAAGAAACCTCACTCTCACACACATACTACCACTCTCTCCTCACAGATTAATCATCTTTGCGGTTTCCGGGGTTTTTGTTTCTCAAACGCCAAGTCACAAGAAGAGGTGTACTTTTAAATAACTTCCAAAATGGCCCACTGTTTCAAAATCGAGTTTCAATAACCAAATGAAGAATTTTTTGATGATACTACTCCAAAGTTTGCACGTAAATTTCCCTAAATGAGGTAAAAAGCACCATTGTTACTCTTCAACGTGTTTGTCCAAACATGAGAATTGACTTTAGTAAAAACACAATTGACGTCCCTGTGCTCATCAGGAGATTCAACAAATTTTAAAAAGAAGAATTTAATTCCTATCAATCAACCAAGGTGGATACTAGACCTTCAAAATTTTTGAATAACAATTTTTGTAAAGAAGCAGCCAATTGTTCGAGACTTAAATCTCTTGCAAAAGAAGCTGATAGAATCTCTTGTAAGCACAAGGCATTGAATGAAATTGAGCATCTCTTTGAGAGCAGTTGTCAGTCAAGCATTCTGTCTTTTATGCAAACTACATATTGTGTAGAGTCATCCAATCTCCAAACTTGACTTGATCGTACGAAAAGAAAAACTTGAACATGCATTATTAAAAAGGTAAAACGAGAATACGGCACTGTTCTTTGGAATGAATTTGGTACAAAAAGTTGAAGAATGCAAATTGTTGACAAACTTCGTACGAATAAGCTTATAATGCATGCAACAAAGATCGAACAGGTTACAAGCTCAGTTTGGGAGAGACCAAAAGGGTAAAAGTTAAGGATACTCCAGTGTAATCAAATACCTTGATCCTTTTGCTCGAGAAACTTGAAAATGAGAATGTACAATTAGAGTTTCAGTTCGGAATTATAGAAAAGGAATTGCTTACCTTAAGACCACATACAAAACCTGTTTGACTCAATCTCCTGTGACACGTACTCAACTAAAACAATAATTGACTCTTTGCAAAACAAATTACTATGATAGATTCTATGAAAATGCTAAGCTAAGAGTCCCAGTTATTTGATAAAGTTTACACATGAACAAGTGGACACCACCAAAAGGTACGAGTACGAATACTGAGGGTTTGCGAGCCGCCGATGACCTGAGAGGAAACCGTCTTGCAACCTGTAAAAAAAACGCGAGAGTAATAGAGTGACAGCTCCCAAATGCATTTCAATCTGAAACGTATAACATACATCAAAAATTCGGGTTCCTCAAAAGGTTGAAGAGAAACGAATGATTAGTCAAAACCATCAACTTCAAACTCGGTACGCCCAGACCACAAGAATCAAAAATTATGAAACATGATAATATGATTGCCCCAGGAATGTTTAGGATTAATCCTTTCAAGCCTTCTAGGGAAGAAATGTATGTCCCTACCACAGTTAGAGCGAGCGTTAGGACAAATCCAATCACCGTTTCACAACCTCATGTCGTCACTAAGAAAGATGTTAATTCTGACTCAAATGGTTTATCTTCTACAGGAGTAGACAACACTGCTAAGACCGCCACAGCCTAGGAGCATACAAAGATTGATAGGGTCCCCTCTGCGTCTTAAGAGTAGTCTGCAACAAGAATAAAGGGAAGTTGAAGTAGAAGAACACCCTAGGGAATTTACTGCTTTCAAGAAACATATCACTGAATGTAACATGCGTTAAGCTTGTTACACATCGGAATTATAAATCTAAGTTATTTTGCTATGGTGTACCAAATGTTATCCACACTGTGTTTATCATATTACACCAACAATAAATTATACAGATGCTAGAAAATGAAACAAAAAACTTAGAGAGAGAAAGTAGAGAGAGAAACAAGAAAGGAAGATTAGATTAGAGAGTTGGTGGATTACAAGTGAATGAAAATGTAACCAACACCCTTCACCAAGTGTGGTGAAGGGATATTTATACCCATGCCTTGCTATCTTGGCACTTGGGCTTTCTAAACGGGCCGGGCTTGGTTTAACTTGGGCTTTGAGCCCGAAACACGGACAATATTAGATTACAATCCAAGCCCGTTGAACCCGACTAGCCTATTACAATACAAGACCTAGTTTGACTTTCTAAGACCGATAACATTCTTGTTTGACTTAATATAATTAAGGCTAACAATCTCCCCCAATGTTGAGGTCTCTTTCTTCAAACTTCTCTGTATCACCGATGACATTGAAGATATGACGTTTAACGTTTATGCTTTGCCTTGTTATGGTCTTGTCTTGTTTGTAATGGTTTTGTTCATCCATTCTTTGTGATCTTGATTTTGAGCCTTTATTTTTTGACTTTAAATTCTTGAGATCGTTATCTTGCATCATCTCCTTGACTTGAATCATCTTGATTTGACTTCCTTGATCAACTTGTGCTCTTGACCAACATGCTCATACTTGTTACATTCTTGTTTGACATATTTGATTATAAGTCTAACAATCTCCCCAATTAATGATTCTTTCATTGACTTTGAAAGCTTGAGTATGAGCATGTGGTTCATGAATCCGACTTTGCTGGAATGAGGCTACAACACCGTCGTCTTAACCTGAAATAAGATAGTTAGCAATAAAAGATGAATATGGCTTTGTCATTCATCTTGAGTTTGGTTGCATTAACCTCCGGTTTCCTGTTTCATAGTATAAATACTATACCCGTGATCAGGTAGATTCAAAGAATCTCCTTGACAGGGTTTCCAGCTCAAAGCATAGGATCTTCTAACACATCAGGTAGATTCAAAGAATCTCCTTGACAGGGTTTCCAGCTCAAACCGTAGGATCTTCTAACACAGATGTATTAGATT
>BQNB010113704.1:0-21888 GCA_026074375.1 Tanacetum coccineum
TGTGTGTGTGTGTGTGTGTATATGTATATATATGTGTGTATATATCTATGTATATATATAGGGGGCGTTATTGTGGTAAACACTTTAAAATAGAAAACAATAGGCACGCTTGTGAACCATTGGATCAAGCTTGATGAATTAAGATCAGATTCAATTAAATGAGTGGCTTAATTGTAATAAAATAAAAACTAATGGCATTGTGTACTAATTTAATAATGTCATATGCACCATTAATTTCTATTATAAATATTAACAATTTAATAATGACATGACACAATTCTGGCGTCAGTTTCTTTCCCTTCTTTTCTTAATGATTAAATTTTGTTTATATTATATTTCTTAAGCTTCAAAAATGTGTATGAGACATGCTGCTATATTGTATCTATACTTTCTTTTGGTTGATTTCTTTTAATATTTAATGCATTGATACAAAAAAAGTTGATACACATTAGAAATTTAAAACTGACACATACATTACATATATCTATTTGATTTCCGTAAAACAAGTGGTACAACCTTGATAACCTGATACAAAATTTGATTTTCATGATACATTAGAAATCTTGGACTGACACTTTCATGTATCTATTACGTAATACATGTGGTGATCCAAAAATAGAACAAATACATATTATATTATCCCAAATATAAAGGCTCATCCATAATAACTAAACATCGAGTTTTTTCGGATCCGCTCATACACAAACCGAATATAGCCATCCATTATATAGCCATCCATGTCTCTAAAATCACAACAACCATGAACCAGAATTATCTCGGTTTTGAACCCGAAAAAACAAAACTGAACGCTAAACACTGATACACATGCGCTTTCACGAAACTAGTGTTTCACAATAAACTGATACATCGTGGTGTTCATGCACATATGTGTTTGTCATATTTCGGATCCTCACGAGTCGAACCATGGTTGTCGCCAGTTACTAATCTAAAAACAAGAACTGTTTTGAAATGAGTTATCATTGATAAAAAAGAAAGTTGACATATTAACTTGAAAATAAATCAATAATATTACCTCGTTAAAACAAATTAAAAAATAATTCATAGTTTTTGGATTGAAAACAAATTAAAAGATGATGAATGTTTACAAAAGAAAATAGTTATACCCTTTAAACATGAAGATGGCATCAATGATCGAATTACAGCAAGATACTCATTCATTAGTTTCCTACGATTTTGCTCCACCGTGATGTGAGTCATCATTTGATTCTCTAATTTATCTTTATTTTTCCTACTCTAGGTTCACCTCCTTTTTCGCCTACCAATAAAAACCGTTGCCATTGGCGACTCTATTTTAAAATGATCACCTCTAGGGCCAATGCCACTACAATTTTTCGGTGATATAATAGTACCCCATAGGTCCTTCATATCATAACAAGTCTTACAATTATTTATCACCAAAGAAGATGAGCAATAATCAAAAATATTTGCATGGACACTAGAAACGTGTTCATGATTTTGATAAATGTTGTTACTTTCAAAAAACTCAAAGAAGTGGAAGATTAATAAAAGAGTTTTAGAAGAGAATGGTTTGAGAGATGGAGGAGTTTATGAAAATGGTGGTCGGCGATGGTTTTATATGACAAAGAAAGGCATTGTTAAACTATGGATATCACATAAACCTTGTAAAACCCAAAAATTTGGTTTACATTTTTATTTCACCATTGTGAATATAACCTAAGTTTGAATAATAAGTCTTTAACATTAAAACCTTAGGTTATGATTAACTGTGTATTATAAATACATAACATAAGGTATTTAAAAAAGAAAAATATATATATATATATTCTTAGTTTAAGGATATATGGCCGGCCTCCCTTTTTATTAGTATGATATCTTTATTTTTTTTTACAAAACATATTTTAAGTATTAAGTGTAAAAGGATTAGAGAAAATATTGTGTAATCTCCTAAAAGAATAAGGAATTTTTGTCCCCCTCTCCTCTCCCATATTTAGGCCGGCTCTATCCCTCTCCATTACTATTCTCTCTCAAAAATTTTACTCCAAAACTTGTGTTCATCCATAGAATTTGCAAGAAGAAGAAGGTGGTGTAGTAATTGGTGATTCCGGTAGTGTTTTTCAAGCCTTGGTGTTTTTGGTGTGATTCTTGGCTTTAGTTCTTTGGTGTTCTTGTTTTTGTGATCCTCTCCATTCTTGATTCTCTAAGGTATTTCATGTTCTTTTGATTCATTCCTTGTGTCACCATGATTCATACATAAGTTTTTACATAAAATCATAGAATTGTAAAAGGAAAACGTGTGTAATAATCTTGTAAAATTCTTTATGATTGAACCTAAAATAATCTTCTTAAAATCATGTTATGAAACCTTAGATAATCATTAATGATGTTTTAATGAAAACCTACAAGATTAGAAACACTAGGACATGTTTTTATGAAGAGAATTGGTAAGAATTAGAGTTTATATGTCTTTATGTTTCTGTCCAGAATTTTGGGTCGTGTTGATCGGGGTATAACTTGGTGATAAAAAAGAGTTTTAACATGATACTTGAGCCTAAAGTTAAATTCAAATAGTCTAGTTTCTGGAAACATTCAGTAGTAGTATTTGATTTTTAATTCTCAAACCGTAAGGAGTTATACTCTAAAATTCGAACTGGTAAATGTCCATGATATAAGAAACATCCATGATTTTTTTAGAATTTTTTGAGTTGTCTAAGTAGGGTTTTTACGCGTAAACTTTTCGAAAGTACCAGCAAGTCATTTTTTGGATCAGTTTTAGTATTGATGGTTAAAGGGGTATTTATACATGCTAACAAATTTCACCAAAATTCAGAGACATACTAGACACATGTGGGAACCTTTGTGATTTTTGGTAGAATTTTAAGAGGTCGTTTAATGGGTCTATAAAATTAGAAACCAACTCTTAAAAAGTTTACAGATTATGGAAATTAAAAAACCCTAATTAGGTTACATTAAGTACTATAATTACTAAGATTAAGCAATGAGTTTATAAAATAAGATATATAATGATATGTAATCATGGATTCATGTAGATCCGGTGTCGAGGGTATGATATTTTGACTTTGTGTTCTTTCTCTCCGTTGCGCAGTTGTTAAGGTACAGATATTCTGTCCTTTTAGTAAGGACGCCTCATGACTTGATTCTCATTTGTTTTAGCTACTTTGATTCGTTTGATATTCTGTCTGATTTGCTATCCGTACTCATGACTCATTGATATTCGTTGATATTCTGTTTGATTTGATATTCAATTTAAGATTCCTTTAAATCTCTGTTTTAAATATATATTAGATCCTGTTTATCTTATTGAATTATTGGTAACTTGTTCAGTTTGATAAATCTTTGGCCCGAGCTATTTGAACTAGTCATGGAGGTACCATGACCATGTCATTGATGCACCAATGGCATGACACTATCTGTGGCGGTGTGATTAGTCTATGGCGTTCCCTTTTGAATGATGGCCTTTGATTATTATTAGCTTACATATGTATGTATACTCGTCATTGTACTTGTGTATATGGATATGGACGTTGTTTTGCTGGGAGCGTATGGATGCATCTAGGTTACGTTGTTTCGTTCAAGTTCAAAGTAAATGGTTGTGTGTGTGCTTAACCATATATTACATTTTGGTTCATCAGGAGTTGTGTCACGGGACTTAATTATGTGTTATTATGATTATATTTTGTTTGGGGTTTATTCATGTTAATGTTTAGACTTTTATCTGAGATCGTGGCATTCATTTGTTGTTCTTGATTTTTATTCAATTGATTTGTATTTCATTCGATATTGTTTTGCAGGGTTCTCGTGATTCGTTTCATTCATTCTTTTGTCCTTATTCCCCTCCGCGCGCCCCTCTTCTCTTCTCCCTCTTTGAATCCCCTCCCCTGCGCAGCCGCTCCGCACGCTCCAAAGCCGCATTTTCTTTCTTACGACAGGTAATATGCGCGAAGCTGGGGATTTGAGTGTGAGAGTGGGGAGCTTTTTGAGGATCGACGCCTTGGGTGATTTCGCCTTCTGTGTTTGAGATTTATGTTTTATAGACTTTTTTCATTTGAAGATCTCTTTTCATTTTACACTTTGTTGGAATTTAACACTTTTGGAAGTCATTTTGTTACATGACTTTGTATTTTTATTAAATAAAGTCTTCCGCTTGCGTTTATATGTTCTGATATGATACCATAATGTGACTCTTGGTCGCTTTATCGGAGCGGGATGTTACAATTATGGTATCAGATCTAGGTTATGCCCTGTATAACCTAGGTTATGACCTGTGATGATTGGGTAGATATTAGGTTTCCTTTTGATATGATCGCTTCCTTTCGTATTTTGATCTTAACTCTAAATTATCTTCGCTGTTTCATTTAATGATTACTAAGATGGTCGGCACACGTGGATCTACCCCTGAATTTTTGGTTCCTGCTTTTGAGGCGGCGGTGCAGCGAGCAGTTGATGCATTGCTACCTGGTCTCACTACTCGGCTCACCAATGAGATCCGTTAGAATGACGATGGGGGAAGTGGTGACCAACCTCCCACCATCCACACCTGGTTGATAGTTTGAAACAGAAGCTCGATCTTTTAGCTCCGCAACCACTCTAGTTGATGCTGAAAACTGGATTGCTCACATTGAGAAGATATTCGAGGTTTTGGGATGTGCTGATGAATTCAAGGCTAGGTTAGCAAATTACAAGTTAGAAAGAGATGCTCTTAATTGGTGGAAGGCTTTTAAACAAGCCAAAGGAGGTGAGACATATGTGGCTACCTTGTCATGGAAGGATTTCCGTGACATCTTTTTTTTTGCAGTACTTTCCCAGGTCTGAGCAACAAAAGTACTAGAGGGAGTACCACACTATTTGACAAAGAGATGGAGAGACCAGTGGTGAGTTTATGAAGAGGTTTCTCAGGTTGGCAGGTTTCGTGGGTAAGAAGACAGGTCCTCAGTAGGAACAGGCCAAGCATTTCAAGTGGGCACTTTGTGATTGGATTCTAGACGGGATAGTGAACACGGAATTCACTGATGTGGCTCAAGTGGCCAATGCTGCAAGGAACAGATTCTTCATGAGAGGTCAACGTCAGGAATATAACAAGAGAACCGTGTTGGGACCGTATGCTCTGACGAGCTTTGCGATAGCAATAGTGGGGTTATGATCAAAAGGGTTATGATGATCGCAGTTATGACATGCAGGGTGACAACAGTAATCAGAAGTCATGGCAGAACTGACGTCAGCAGTACAACTGTTCTTCTGGGTCTTCAGGTCAGAAAGGATACCCGGACTATGCCTCCTCTCCTCTATGTGACACATGTGGGAAACTCCATCTAGGCAAGGCATGTCACAGGGTTACTGGAGCTTGTTTCACTTGTGGTTCGACTGGGCATATGGCCAGGGATTGCCCTAAGAATGGTGGAAATGCTGGTAGAGGAAATAGGAACAACAAGCAACTTGCTGCTAAGGGGCAAGTATTTTCTTTGACCAAGGATCAAGCGGCTAACTCTTCAGGTACCGTTTCGGGAACTCTCTTCTTGAATGGTCGTGCTATTTTTTTGTCTTATTTGATACGGGTGCAACATCTGTGGTTTTCGAGTTTCATTTGTATACACACGTTTTCATTCCCCCTCACGCTACTTAATTATACCTTATCGATATCTACGCCTATGAAAAGTCTGGTGATCATTGACCACGAATATCAGAACTATCCGCTTCAATTTGATGATAAGATTCGTTCTGCTAATCCGTTTCCTCTGGATATGAATGATTTTGATATAATTCTGGCCATGGATTGGTTGACTGAACATCGCACCACTATCGTTTGTCATACCAATCATGTCATCTTTGGTGATCTGAATAACCCTGAATTCATCTACCTATTTCAATTTCGAGGACGAAAATTTCTTTTTAGAGGGGAAGAGTTGTAAAACCAAAAAACTTGGTTTACATTTTTATTTCACCATTTTTGAAATATAACCTTAGTTTTGAATAATTATGTCTTTAAATTAAACCTTAGGTTATAATTATTTGTGTATTATAAATACATAACATAAGGTATTTTTAAAAAATATATATATATATTCTTATTTTAAGGATATATGGCCGGCCTCCCTTTTTATTAGTATGATATCTTTATTTTTTTTACAAAACCAATTTTAAGTATTAAGTGTAAAAGGATTAGAGCAAATATTGTGTAATCTCCTAAAAGAATAAGGAATTTTAGTCCTCCTACTCTCTCCTATTTGGCCGGCTTTATCCTCTCACAATCACATTCTATCTTAAAAAATTTACTTCAAAACTTGTGTTCATCAATAGAATTTGCAAGAAGAAAGAAGTTGGTGTAGTAATTGGTGATTTTGACGTGCCAAGCTCTGTTACCGCAAAAAATAGGGTATTGTATAAATGGATCAGCCGTTAACGGCAAACTCAAATACCCCACTCTAATTGTATGAGTAATAAACCATCAAAAAAGGATCAAAATTTGACGAAATTACGCTGCAAGCGACCATTATACACATACCATGCGAAAAACAAATTGACCCAGGCCGTGTGTAACGCACGGGTCTGCTTGCCTCTTCTTGTTAAATTGTAGGGTTTAAATCTTGTTAGAATGGTGTAATATCATATTATGAAACCCTAGATATCATTAATGGTGTAATTAATAAGAAACTACAAGATTAGAAACCTTAGGTTATGTTTTGATTGGTGAAAGTTAGGGTTTTTACGTTTAAAATTCCTGGGCAGAATTTTGGGTCATGTTCAACGGGGTGTATCTTGGTGATAAAAATAAGTTTTAATATGATTCTTGAGCCTAAAGTTAAATTCAAAGAGTCTAGTTTCTGGAAAATCTGGGCACATGTCCACTGGAGGTCGGGAAGGTCGATTTTTAATTTTTATAAGATTAAGTGTCGAATCTGGAATTTCTATCCGAAAAATTCAGTAGTAGTATTTGATTTTTAATTCTCAAACCGTAAGGAGTTAACTTCTAAAATTCGAACTGGTAACTCTTCATGATATTAGCTACATCCGTATTTTGTTTTAGAATTTTTTGAGTTGTCTAAGTAGGGTTTTTATGCGTAAACTTTTCGAAAGTACCAGCAGATCATTTTCTGGATCAGTTTTAGTAATGATGGTTAAGGGGGTATTTATACATGGTAATAAATTTCACCAAAATTCAAAGACATACTAGACACATGTGGAAACCTCTGTGATTTTTTGTAAAATTTTAGGAGGTCGTTTAACGGGTCTATAAAAGTGGAAACCAACTCTTAAAAAGTTTACAAATTCTGAAAATTAAGAAAACCCTAATTAGGTTTCATTAAGAGCTATAAGTAGTAAGATTTAGCAATGAACATATAAAATAAGATATATAATGATATGTAATCATGGATTCTTATAGATTCGATGAAGAGGGAGTGATATATTGTCTTTGTGTTTTTTCTCTCCATTGCGTGTTTGTTAAGGTAAAGATATTTCGTCATTTTAATAAGGACACCTCGTGACTTGATTCTCATTTGATTTAGCTACATTTATTCATTTAATATTCCATATGATTTGCTATTCGTACTCATGACTCATTTATATTCGTTGATATTCTATTTGATTTGATATTCACATTCATGATTCCTTTGATCTTTGTTTGAATATGATAATTAGATCTGTTATCTTGATTGAATTTTTGGTAACTTGTTCAGTTTGCTTAAATCTTTTCCCGAGCTATTTAAACTAGTTATGGAGGTACCATGACCATGTCATTGATGCACCAATGGCATGACAATATCGATGGCGGTGTGATTAGTCCACGGCGTTCCCTTTTGAATGATGGACTTTGATTATTATTAGCTTACATATGTATGTATACTCGTCATTGTACTTGTGTATGTGGATATGACTTTGTTTTGCAAGGAGCGTATGGATGCATCCTAGGTACTTTATTCCATTCAGTTCAGGTGAATGGTTGTGTGTGTGTTATACACCCCATATCACATTTGGTACATCAGGAGTTGCAAATCCTATGTACAACTTATTATGTAGCTATATGATTATATCTGTTTAGGGTCTATTCATGTATCATGTTTAGACATTTATCCTAGCTCGTGGGCATTCCTTGGTTGTTCTTGATTCTTATTCATTTGATTTGTATTTCGTATGATATT
This sequence comes from Tanacetum coccineum, assembly GCA_026074375.1. Lineage (NCBI taxonomy): Eukaryota > Viridiplantae > Streptophyta > Magnoliopsida > Asterales > Asteraceae > Tanacetum > Tanacetum coccineum. The sequence goes on from BQNB010113704.1 coordinate 8,136, forward strand.
TTTTTAGCAGGTTCTCGTGATTCGTTTCATTTATTCTTTTGTCTTATTACCTTTTTATTATTATATATGTTCACTGAGCGTTAGCTTAGTCGCATTTTCTTTTCCTGCGGCAGGTAATAAGCGGGAAGCTGGGATTTGAGTATTGAGAGTATGAAGCTTTTAGAGGATCGACCCTTGATAGATTTCCTTTGTTTGGATTTATGTTTAAGACTTATTTCATTTGATGATCTCTTTTCATTTAGACTTTGTTGGAATTTAATACTTTTGGAAGTCATTTTGTTACATGACTTAGTATTTTTATTTAATAAAGTCTTCCGCTTGTGTTTATATGTTCTGATATGACACCATAATGTGACTCTTGGTCTCTTTATCGGAGCAGGAAGTTACAATTATGGTATCAGAGCCAGTTACACCATGTAGAACCTAGGTTATGACCTGTAAGGATTGGGTAGACATTAGGTTTCCTTTTGATACGATCGCTTCCTTTAGTATTTTGATCTTAACTCTAAATTGTCTTCATTGTTTCATTTGTTGATTACCAAGATGGTCGGCACACGTGGATCTACCTGGTCTCACTACTCGGCTCACCAATGAGATCCGTCAGAATGGCGTTGGGGGAAGTGGTGACTGACCTCCCACCATCCACTCCTGGTTGGAAAGGTTTGGGAAACAAAAACCTCAATCTTTTAGCTCCGTAACCACTCCAGTTGATGCTGAAAATTGGATTTCTCACATTGAGAAGATATTCGAGGTTTCAAGATGTGCTGATGAATTCAAGGCTAGGTTGGCAAGTTACAAGTTGTAAGGATATGCTCTCAATTGGTGGAAGGCTTTTAAACAAGCCAAAGGAGGTAAGACGTATGTGGCTACCTTGTCATGGAAGGATTTCCGTGACATCTTCTTTTTGCAATACTTTCCTAGGTCTGGGCAACAAAAGTATAAAAGGGAGTACCACACGATTCGTCAGAGAGATAGAGAGACCAGTGGTGAGTTTATGATGAGGTTTCTCAGGTTGACAGGTTTCATGGGTAAGAAGGCAAACCCTTAGGAGGTATAAGCCTAGCATTTCAAGTGGGCACTTTGCGATTGGATTCTAGATGGGATAGTAAACACGGAATTTACTGATGTGGCTCAAGTGGCCAATGCTGCTAGGAACATTAAGATTCTCCGTGAGAGGTCAAGTCAGAATACATGTGAAACCCATGAGGCAGAGCGTATTCGGACCGTAGCTCAGGGTAAAAATCAGAGGGGTTATAATCAGAAGGGTTATGACGGTCGCAGTTATGACAGGCAAGGTGGCAACAGTAATCAGAAGTCATGGCAGAACCGAGGTCAGGAGTATAACCATTCTTCTGGGTCTTCGGGTCAGAAAGGATACCCGGACTATGCCTCCTCTCCTCCATGTGACACGTGTGGGAAACTTCATCCGGGCAAGGCATGTCACAGGGTTACTGGATCTTGTTTCACTTAGGTTCGGATAGGGCTTATGGCTCAGGAATTGCCCTAAGATAATGGTGGAACGGGGGTAGGGAGAATGGAACAACAAGTAAATCCTGCTGCTAAGGGGTAAGTATTTTCTTTGACCATGGATCAGGCGGCTAACTCTTCAGGTACCATTTCAGAACTCTCTTCTTGAATGGTCGTACTGTTTTTTATCTTATTTGATACGGGTGCAACACATTCTGTGGTTTTAGTTTTATTTGCTAAACACATTAGCATCTCCCCTTACGGTACTTAATTATACCTTATCGATATCTACGCCTATGAAAAGTCTGGTGATCATTGACCACGAATATCAGAATTGTCCACTTGAATTTAATGATACGATTCGTTCTGTTAATCTGTTTCCTCTGTATATGAATGATTTTGATATAATTCTGGGCATGGATTGGTTGACTGAACATCGCGCCACTATCGTTTGTCATACCTAACGTGTCATCTTTGGTGATCTGGATAACCCTAATAAATATCCAATTCATCCCTATTTCAAAATTACGAAAGTACAAATTTTCTTTTTAAAGGGGGAGAGTTGTAAAACCTAAAAATTTGGATTACATTTTTATTTCACCATTTTAAATATAACCTAAGTTTGAATAATAAGTCGTTAACATTAAAACCTTAGGTTATGATTAATTGTGTATTATAAATAAATAACATAAGGTATTTTAAAAAAGAAAAATATATATATATTTTCTTATTTTAAGGATATATGGTCCGCCCCCCTTTTTATTAGTATGATATCTTTATTTTTTTTACAAAACATATTTTAAGTATTAGGTGTTAAAAGGTGTTAGGCAATATGGTGTAGGTAGAAGAGTTTTTGTGTCCTCCCTCCTCCTCTCCTATATTTGGCTGTATCTATCGCCCTCTCCCTCATTGTACTCTCTCACAAAATTTTACTCAAAACTTATTGTTTCATACCTATAATTTGCAAGAAGTAGAAGGTGGTGTAGTTAAATGTGGTGGAGTGTTCCGGTAGTGTTTTTCAAGCCTTGGTGTTTTTGGTGTGATTCTTGGCTTTAGTTCTTTGGTGTTCTTGTTCTTTGTGATCAATCTCGTGTCTTTGATTCTTGTTAAGGTATGCCTATGTTCTTTTAATTCATTCCTTAGTGTCACACTGATTCATACATAAGTTTTTACATAAAATCATAGAATTGTTAAAAGAAAAACATGTTTGTAATAGTCTTGTAATTCTTTTATGATTTGAACCTTGAAATAATCTTGTTAAAATAATGTTATGAACCCTAGAGTAATCATAATGTGCTTAATGAAAACCTACAAGATTAGAAACCCTAGGACATGTTTTTTAATGGAAAAAAGGATTGGTAAGAATTAGGGTTTATTGTTGTCTTTAGGTTTCTGTCCAGAATTTTGGGTCTTGTGATGGGATAATAACTGGTGATAAAAATGAGTTTGACAGTATTCTTGAGCCTATGTTAAATTCAAAAGAGTCTAGTTTCTAGAAAGTTGGGTATGTCAATTGGAGGTCGGGATGGTTGATTTTAAATTTTTTTTTTAAGATTAAGTTGTCGAATATGGAATTTTGTCGAAAAAAAATTCCGAGTAGTAGTATTTGATTTTTAATTCTCAAACCGTAAGGAGTTAGCCTCTAAAATTCGAACTGGTAACCTCTTCATGATTATTTAGCTGCATCCGTTTTTTTTAAATTTTCTAGTTTGTCTAAGTTGGGTTTTTACGCGTAACTTTTTGGAAGTACCAACAGGTCTATGTTTCTAGATCAGGTTGTGAGAATGATGGTAAAGGTTGGGATATTTATAAATGGTAATAATTTCCACCAAATTTATGTGACATAGCTAGACACATGTGGGAACCTTGTGATTATTTAATAGAAATTTAGGAGGTTCATTTAATGGGTCTATAATAATGGAAACACAACTTTTAAAAGTTAATAGATTTTGTGAAATTAAGAAAACCCTAATTAGGTTTCATTAAGTGTTATAAGTAGTAAGATTTAGCAATGAACATATAAAATAAGATATATAATGATATGTAATCATGGATTTTTGTAGATTCGGTAAAGAGGTAGTGATCTCTTGTCTTTGTGTTCTTTCTCTCCGTTGCGTGTTTGTTAAGGTACATATATTCTGTCCTTTTAGTAAGGACACCTTGTGACTTGATTCTCATTTGTTTTAGCTACTTTGATTCGTTTGATATCCTGTCTGATTTGCTATCCGTTACTATTAACTCTAATTTATATTCGTGTGATAATGCTGTTTGATTTGATATTCGCATTCATGATTCCTTTGATCTTTGTTTGAATATGATATTAGAATCCGTTATCTTGATGTGAATGTTTTGGTAACTTGTTCCAGTTTGCTTAAAATCTTTGGCCCGAGCTATTTGACCTAGTCATGAGGTACCCTGACCATGCATCTGATGCACCAATGGCATTGACACTATCTGTTCCAGCGTTGATTAGTCCACGGCGTTACCTAGTTTGTGAGTGTGGCGTTTGATTAATATTAGTCTACATAAGTATGTTTACCTCTTCATTTGTATCTTGGTTGTACTTTGGATTATGAACCTTGTTTTGAGGAGCGTATGGATGCATCCTTGTTCTTTGTTACTGTTCAGTTCAGGCGAAATGGTTGTGTGTGTGCTATGCACCCACATATCCACATTTGGTTTCATCAGGAGTTTGCAAATCCTGTGTACAACCTTATTATGTGGCTATATGATGTATATCAGTTTTAGGGTTATTCATGTATCATTGTTGAATTATCTTAGCTTGTGGGCATTTGAATTGTGTCTTGATTCTTATTTCATTTGATTGTCATTTTGTATGATATTTGTTTAGAATGTTCTCGTGATTTCATTTCTTCATTCTTTGTTTTTATTACCTTTTTTTATGATTGAATATGTTCACTGAGCGTTAGGCTCGCCGCATTTCTTTTTTTGCGGCGATGTAATAATGCGAGAAGCTGGGATTTATCTGTGAGAGTAGGAAGCTTTTTAGAGGATGACCCTGGATAGATTTCCTTTGTTTGGATTTATGTTTAAGACTTATTTCATTTGATGATCTCTTTTCATTTAGACTTTGTTGGAATTTAATATTTTTAGAAGTCATTTTGTTACATGACTTAGTATTTTTATTTAATAAAGTCTTCCGTTTGCGTTTATATGTTCTGATATGACACCATAATGTGACTCTTGGTCTCTTTATCAGAGCGGGATGTTACAAACCTCGTCAAAAATTAGATATTAACCTCACAAACAAATACATCTTCTATGTGTCCGAACTAATAGATATTACTCGTATACAACAAAACCTATCAACTACTATCTTGGAAAACAATACCAACATATATCCGATAAGATATAGAAATAGAAGCGGCGACCTTGATACATATCGTAAATCTAAACACCTATATAAAACCGATAACAGATAAACTCATACCTACTATATATATTCCGACGAAGTTCACAAAAGTTATGGCATCGATCTTATTTACATAATCTTAAAAATTCGTCATCCACTAATGCATAAATCAAGACCATTAAAATTTCTCAAATAATAATAAATTATTGATACCCATTACTAATTTACATAATCTTAAAAAATAAACACAAAACCCATTTGCATTCAGCAAACAACTGATACACCAAGATTTGTACTAGTAAAAAACTAATACGTCAATGTTTAAAAAACCTTCATCGAGATAATCGATGAGAAATGCAACGGTAGCAAACGGCTGACCATTAAAAAAAGAAACCGATTAGCTAACCGATCATCATAAAAAACAATTTTTTGTGGGTCTCGATGCATAACCTTAAACCAGATGGGTGAATTTTAGTGGCGGTTATGACAGAGTGATGCAACTACGGTTGATGTGACGGCGTTAGATTTCGGTCGTCGGGATATCTCGTGATTACTAGTAAGGCATATACTATTATCAAAATATTTTATGGAGAGAAAAATGAGTTAAATGGTTTTTTGGCAGAGAGATGAAGATAAGATCTAGATTTGAGTGTAAGAGAAAGATGAAAATGACGGAAAATTAATTTAATTCAATTGTTAATTTATGATAGGTTTTACTAGAATGGTGTGTCAAATGACTAAAATGCCTATCTAGTATTTTCATTTTGTTTTAAAAGATTAAATCTATAAAATTCACATGTCATGTTTCTAGTGGTGTTTATTGTAGTCTATTTTAAAGTGTTCACCACTTGTACATAAACAAGTTAGGTCACCCGCGCTCTGCTGCGGGATGTTTGGCGGCCGGTGTTTTCGGTTGGACGTGTTAGAAAGTATGTTTTTGTAAAAAAAAAAAAAATTAACGGTCGTTAAGCAACGACCGATTTAAAGCACTGTTTTGGTGCATTCTAAAAAAAAAACTAACGGTCGACCGCTAGTGGGGAAAGGGGTATTTTATAAAAAAAATTAAAATGAGGGCAGTTTTCGTAATTTAACACATAGTGCGAGGGGGTATTTCGTAAATATTTGAGGGGCTATTTCGTAAATAAAAAAAGGAACGGGTCGGGGCGTGGTTAGTTCTATTGTTATTCATAAAAAAAACAGACTGATGACTCAAAAAGTGCGAGAGAGTATTTAAAAACAAAACATTTTTTTTTTCTAAAAAAAAAAAAAACCGATCGGACCGGGTAGGGTTGACCCGGCGTATTAAATGCACCCCGGTCAACCCGGTGCATTTAATGGACACTAAATGCAAACGGCCATTTAATGCATGCTTTAAAATGTTCGGACATTCATAAAAAAAACAGACCGATGACTAAAAAAGTGCGAGAGAGTATTTAAAAAAAGAAGAAAATTTTTTTTTTCTAAAAAAAAAAAAAAAAAAAAACCGATCGGACCGGGTAGGGTTGAGCCGGCATATTAAATGCACCCCGGTCAACCCGGTAAAAAAAAGGAAAATTTTATCTTAAAATTTTTTTGAGAAAAAAAAGTTTACTTTTAAAAACTTTTTGAGGGAAAAAAAGGCAAAAAAATGGTAAAAAAAAACTAACTGTTAAAAAAAAATATTCATAAAAAAACAGACCGATGGCTCCGACAGTGCGAGAGGGTATTTCGAGGAAAAAAAAAGGAAAATTTTATTTTAAAAATTTTTTTAGAAAAAAAAAGGTTAAAAAAAAGGTAAAAAAAAAGTTTATAATTTGTTTTAAACATAATAAGTTGATGTAATTCCATATTCACGTGATATGAAGAAGTCTAAAACCTTAAACATTTTCATAATTTAAAATTGTTAAGTATTTTATAAACTTAAAAAATTGTATCGTATGCTATATTAAGTGTACTTTTGAGTGATGGGTATTTTAAAAATATCATTAATAAATTGTAAATTTTATTTAATTGTGTTTTAAAGAGAAAAAAAATAATAATATGATTTAAGCATTATTGTTTTGTATCATGTGGTATACTAATTGTACTTTTTAGTAAGGGATATTTTAATAATATCATTAATAATTTATAAATTTCATTTAATATGTGTTTTAAAAATAAAATAAAAAGATGATTTGCGCATAATTGTTTTGTACAATGTGGTATATTAATTGTTTGACCCATTATCAGATATGAACTCCAAAAAGTATCACAATACCCATCGAACTTTATATGAACTGATCCATTATCAGCAACATGACAATTTTTCTTACAAAATTCACGTCCATGAGACACATGTACATGTCATATCCCTTCTTTAGACGTCGTTAGGTTCATGTCATCCCATAATACACACCTGTTAAGTTTGTAGCGTTAGTGTAAGGGATATATGTTTTTTATTAGGGAAGACCAACCAAACGGTGTTGGTATTAGGCTGACATGGATTGATGCCTAATAGTAACTAATAGTGAAGTAACGATGCAACTGGTATCTACTTTCACAAACCACATTCTCTGATTTGTAAGTAAATAAGTAATGATGCACCAGTAGCCATCTAAAGTCAAACGTAACTTAAAAAGAGAAAATAATGACATGTGAAAATCTTCATTAGACATAAATATTCAATGTTTCAATAATAATATTAAGTTTCTAACCATGTCAGCTACTCCCTCCGTCTCTAAATAAGTGTCCACTATTGATTTTTAAAGTCATTCTTTTGCAACTTTGACCTTAACTATTTCTTTTTGTGTTATATAATATTTGATGCAAAATATATGAATGGATTGAGCTTTAAATGTATTTTCATTGATATAATTTTTATTAAGTATTATATAACACAAACAAAATAATTTAAGGTCAAAGTTGATGGTAAAAGACTTTAAAAGTCAACAATGGACACTTATTTAGGAACGGAAGGAGTATTACAATAGGACAATTTATCGGTGCGAGTTAAGTTAAAGACATGATACAATGACTCCAACCGATAATCCGAACTACCCGACCTGACATAACCTGACCCGACCTAACTCGACCCGAATACTACCTGAACTCGATAACCCGATTCCTTATCTGGTCGGGTTGCAGGTGAGCTCTTAAAAATAAAAACCCGACCCGATAACCCGACCCGATAACCCCTAGGTGAATACATGCATGCTAGCGCTATGCACTGGTGGAACTTTGAAGAAACCAAGGAGGGTGTTGGCCCCCTAGTATTTGGACCAATAGTGTGATTTTGTGTATATTTAAGGATTTATTTTGTCATTTTTACTATAAGTATTAGGCAGTGCACTTAGTAATAGCTCTCCCACCATAATTTAACTTAAAAATTGCTCCTCTAAACCTCTAACATCTCCAAATTCAGTTATGTTTTAAAATTAGTTTATAATTTTTGGACTTTTCATACGGACACAATTTTCAATTTTTTTTCTCGGCCCTCTCAATAAAACTTTTCAAGCTCCGCCACTGGCGCTATGGCATACAAAGATAGGTTAATTTGGGTTGGCGGAGCCAGAAAGTTACAATCGAAAAAGCAAAGTTTGATAATTATTAAAAATTACACTACATCTTGATTAGTTAGAGGCAAATTACAAAAATAACCGGATACTTAAAAAAATTTACACTGTAATCTTTTTTGTTGGAGGGGCACGCGCCCACCCCAATCAAAGTGTAACGAATTTCTATTTATCAAAAATATTGTAACAACTATTGGAAAAAGAATACTTTCCAAACTTGAAAATGTCACTTATATTCAATATTTTTCTTTCACAAAGGTATCCTCACGCGGTCATACCATAGATGTAACACAAGAGATATAAGCTGTTTATCGATCTTTCATCACCATAAAAATTAGATTTGTCCTAGACCATATAATCACGTTTTATACATTTGATAACACGATAATTAAGCATGAGTATCATCTTACTTTTTCCATATTCTATGATAAACGTTTGTAACTCTCTCAATAGTAGTAATGAATCTTAGTCAATACATAAAAATGTTAAGTAACTTTTTATAAAGCCCATACTTTTGTTTACATCCCTGATCCCTACCTTAATTTAAGGAACAACAAAACCAAAGGCAATACACATGACAAAAAGCACGGGTTTAGTCCCGTCTTTTTTACTAATTAGTACTCTTAATTATTCACTTATCTATAACATATCCCCTCATCTATCTAATCTTTTAGGATAACATCCTCCGCTATATCCAACAACGCCCCCAAAGTATTCGAGTCGAATTTTCTCGCAAACAAAAACGGGTCATTTCGTCTAATAATCATAGACGAATTTGACCCGTTCACCTCCTTATAACCATACCTCGGCCTCCGTCCTCTAATGGTCCGGATTAAATCCGGACCTACTTCAGATCTAGAAAACATATGTGGGTGATCAGCATATCCGCCTTTCCAGTCAACGTAAGTCAACGTAGCTGGCACACATCCATTTTTATCTACCATGGACATGAGCGTAGGCAAATAATTCTCTTCAGGATAACACGTGACTATCTTTTCATGCAAACATGGCAGCTTAAATTTAGACCATAGACGCGTGTCATTCACTGCCACCATGGCGTGCTGACGTGTCAAAATCGAAAACTGAGACCCAATTCTGAAATCCTTGAACTCAACTTCCGGTAGCATTACTTTCTCTCCACGCGCCGCCCATCTTCCCCACGCGCTGGGCTCATTTTCGAGTATTTCGATGAAGCTTTTATTCGACTTGGCTAATGTTTTGTAAGTGAAATCAAATGAGTGAAGTGGGATGCATGTGGGTGATAAAAGGGCAAAATAGTAATTTAACGGGTCGTGAAGTAATGCATGGGCGAGGAGACGGCGGTGGGCTGCGGCGAGTGAGGGAGTGTGGCGGCGCGTGGGTTTAGACGGAATAGTACGATTGGTAAACACTCCATTAAAAATAAGGTCATGTCGTAGACTAGGGTCTGCATGTATGTAAATGTTGTACAAATTCTTTCGTCTAGTACTGTTAAAGTACAGTTCCCACAACGGGGCTAGTGGAAGTGGCCCCGTTGTCAGGAACATAAATGCCACCTTTCTAGGTGCATAAACATCTTTTTTCAACTTTGGTGGTGGTGAAATGGTGGTGAGAAGTGGTGGGAGGAGGGTAGTGGTGGTGTCGGTGTTGATGGTGAAAACAATGGCAAGAGGAAGAGTAAGAAGAAGAGCGCAAAGAAGGGAGAGAGGTGTGGGAGACATGAATTTTTGTAACAAGTTAAATAAATTTAATGGTGGAATGAAATGAAATGAAAGCAAGCTACGTTTAGTTTTTTGGTATGATGGAAGCTTTTATTATTGTTGTATTTGATGGAATTTGGAATTCCCATGATATACTCCCTTTATCAACGTTTCTCTTGTTAACTTCTTTATGTTACATATGCAAGTCTTTATAGTTTATACTTTATACGCATTTTATTGAAAGTATAGTATGATCTGATGATCTACTACTTTACGTAGTCCGTAATTCCGTTCACACTGAATTTGAGAACTGATAAAAATGGAAAAGTTGAGTAAAATTTGTTTAGTACTAACAAATTGTGTGGTCACTAGAATAACTAACTTTTTCTTTTAGTATATTTTAGTGACGCCATCATATAAATAAGAAGGTTTACTTGTTTATACGTCGTGGCAGGTTCTAAAGCACATGAATTAAAGAGTTTTGCTAGAAACAAGATACTTTATTAACGTAAGGCGTGACGTGACGACATGTTCAAGGTTCACGCTTTAGCGGCTATGACAAAGTTTTTGCGTTGTTAAGACGTGAGTTAATACGGCACAAGATATAAAAATATTTATATATTTAAGCCATAATGAATAAAGATAAAAAACTATCTTTGCATGTAATAATCTTCATTTAAAAAAAATTATCGGAGTTGAATAAAAAAACATGTCACGCCTCACGCTTTAGCGCGTCTTATCGCGCATTTTCACACCTCATCTCACGTCACGCTTAGAGTCGTCGCTTTAGTCTATCTCGTAACGTGGAAGTCACGCCTACGCTTTAGCTACAACTTGACGCGCCATGACACGCCTCTTAAAAAACTGGCTAGAACCACTAAGGGAGCATTTGTGATGAGGGGTTCAGAAAAAAAATGTTTAGTTAAACTTTTGACTTTCACTATTGGGCATTCTTACTAAATATTTGGTCTTTTTTAAATCTTTTTATCAAATCGATAGGTTTTAGGCTGCTCACTATGGTTCGGTCGACCTATTCGGTCGACCCAGGTCCCTGTTGGTCGCCCCTATAGCACAACATTCGATCGCCATGGGTCTTGATCCTTGTGGGTCGTAATAACATTCTCGATCAAAGCATATCGACATCAGATATCACTTCATAAAAGAGCAAGTGGAGAATAGAGTAGTCGAGCTTTACTTTGTTAGAACGGAATATCAGTTGGCGAACATCTTCACCAAGGCTCTATGTCGAGAAAGAATTGAATTCCTTATCGACAAGCTGGGAATGAGAAGTTTTACTCCCGAAACTTTGAAAGAACCGGCAGATGAAGTCGAAGAATAGTGGTGGTACCTATTCTTATATCCTCTGTATAATATGTATATATAAAATCACAAAAACACAAAAATATTTTTCTTTTAACATAGATTTTTCAAAAACAAAATAAAAAATTAAAAAAATCAAAAAAATATAAAAATATGTATCTCTGACATGTCTTCTGAAAATCGATAACATTTACGGCCTTAGAAATGTTATTTAATAATGATACGAGGCTGTAAATGAAGTTCGAGCAGAAGTTCAAAAGCTTTTAAAACATGCCAAAAATGGCTTGCTATTATTTCAGATAGCAACCCGGTCATCATCTTAAAGGCAAGTGTAGGTTCCCAAATTCACACAAACATGTATAGATCTAGAGAGATCTAGAGAGAGAAAGTTAGAGAGAGAATGGTTGAGAGAGAAACTAATAAAAACACACTAAAGAGTGTGTGTAAAATGAATAGATGCTTACCTCTTCCAAAGTTGGAAGAGGTATTTATAGTTCTTACAATACCCCGGGTATTAGTACCCGGTTCAATACCGAAAGTCATACGTTTACCTATTAAACTACGAGCTATATTGAACAGTAAAATACATGGGGTGACCGAGTCTTTTTCTAATATCTAACAATCTCCCCCTAAGGGAGGTCACCCCTGAAAATACTAAACTTAAGATCTTCAATCTTCAGATTGATCTTATGTATAGCTCGTAAACGCTTGATTTCATTGATCTGTATCTTGTGAATCTGAAGCAGTGAACTTTAGACTTTTAGGCTTTAGCTTGACTTGTATGTGATCTTTGAGCTTCTTTGAGATCATCATCCAATCATAATCTTTAATCATCATCATGTGATCTTTTGCCATCTTGTGAACTTGTGTCATTCGGAATGATATGCTCACACTTTTCTTGATCTTGAAAGCTTGAATATTCAGAGTTGCGGAAGCTTTAATAACAGATACTTGAGCTTTCATGATATCTTCGAATGAGTCGTTTGAGAATGAGCACGCGGTTATGAACTTGATTTTGTTGGAACACGGTATCTCCATCTCCATCTTTAAATGTTCCTGTAATAAAACAGTTAGCAATAAAGAGAAAATTGGTTTGTAAAAACAATCGATGCGATACTTTGCAAAAGAGTTTTGTAACACATCGAAAGTTTTATTTGTTTTCCAAAGTCCAATAACCGTCAATTCGTATACTGGAACAAGTTTGATTCATGTAGAATCGCACCGTTGTTGTTTTCCAGTTTTCACAAGTTTGATCCATTAAGGATCTCACAAGTCACCTACCATGAGCTTGTTTGAAGTTGGCTCAAGCAGGATTTCCATCTTCACTGTGAATACTTACGTATCACTCGGATGTTCTGGCAAAATCACAAGGATAATGCGTAGGACTCTTATGATAAAACTTGTAATCACAGTGTGTGAATAACAAGTAAATTGGAATTGTCCTAACGAGATTAATTGATGATCTCTTGGCTCTAGACTCAAAAGTGCGTTTTGATTTTAGTGATCGGAGGCTGGAGCTGACTGCCACCTTTTCAATACCGACTTACTCGGAGTGAGTGAGTCAGTAGATTACATGTTTAGTCTCCGTGAGAAATGAAACAGAAATCTTTTGAGAGATTCTGAGTGGCTTGGGAGGGTTGTGCATTGCATCACTGGGTCCATGATGTCACTTCAATGTCAGCAATCATCTTAGTGATTTTGACAGCATATGTATTGACCCGGTTTCTGCCTAAGTGTATGGAGGGCCTCTTTCTTTACACCTTTTATCCGTACAATTCTTTTTCATTCTTTAACCCCTTTAGTGCTTACCGAGATTTCATGACTAGAACCTTGTTGGGTTTATTCAAGTACTAGCTCCATCTCAGTCGGCACTATTCCCTTTTCCTCACATTTACTCCTATTTATCATACCTAAGGACTTCTACACTAACTAATGGATAGTCCCTGGGTAGATCCCTCCGGTTCTGGTAGGATCATGGGAACGAGTACCTAACCTTACTGATAAGTGTAAAATACACATATCCATTTATGCTTAAAATAGCCCAAATAAACCGAAAACAGACCAAAAATGGCAACAATATGCTTGTATTTGTGTTTTGTGTGTGCAGGAACGGATATATCAAAAATTACAAGAAAACCGTCAAAAACGGGCAAACAAGGACACAAGAACGGAAGAGTGAACAAAAGCCGGAAGCAAAGCCTATAAAAGTCAACCTCCAGTCAATCTTGGTCAACAGAATTCAACCACAAAAGACAAAACCTAAAATGTTCCACTTTAGTCCTCCAGTTTCAGAAAAATCCAAAATAGTCCCTAAACCTAAATGGGCCACACCCGGATCCAAAAGCCCAATCCCTTAGCCCAATAGCCCTTTCATAAAACCACAA
>BQNB010113705.1:0-21888 GCA_026074375.1 Tanacetum coccineum
AAATTAATGCAATGATGTTGGATTTTCAAACGTACCCTTAGAGGTCGTTCTTTGTATCTTGTGTGATGTATATTATGACGTCACGCCCTCGGACACGTGCTTTCCGTCCAGGCCCCATTTGGGGGTGTAACATTTAAATTCATATGTTAAAGTTCTTATTTCTTATTTCTCACAAGCTGATGTGGATTTCGTGTTTTCTTAATTCAATCTCGGCTTATTAAGTTTGTTTTGGTTTAGCTTTTTAGATTACGAATTAGCAAAGTTTTGTTGAAATTGGTTCTAAAATCCCTCTCTATTATGCCACATTTTAATTGGGCCTTGATTTGTTTGTAGAGTTGATTATTGGGCCGCTTAGCCTGAATTTGGTTTGTAGAATTCATTAATTGGGCCTTCGTTTGGTTGTTGGTTTGTATAATTCATTATATGAGCTACGTTAGGAATTTGGGCCATGGTTGTATAATTGGGTTGCGTTTGATTTAGTAGGCTGTTTGTATCTGTTAGGTTAGATTGAGCCTGCGTTTGGTTTGTATAATTTCTTAATTGGGCCTGAATAATTAGAACATTAAACTAGATAAATGCTTGTGAATTTTAACTGTTTTGATTTAAAAGTTTGTTTGTTTTTGTGTTTCGACTTTGGTACCGATCAACTCATGAGGCATGGAGTTTAAAGGTTTAATAAGCTAGATAGAATTTGATTGTTTTCTTTAGCTTATTAAATCGGGTGGTTATCGTTTATGCGCGGCTCTTCAATTAGGTCCAATTTTCTATCCTTTTTTAATACATTAGTGTAGATTTAGTATAAAATGTTTAAATTAGCTTATTTGATCATTATGCGTAGTGCGTAGTTTACTGTTATGCTTGTTAAGTAAATTGGTGTTTAGTGAATTAAGTGTGGAATTTAATAAGTGATTAGTGATTAATAATTTATAAAAATTATTTAGTTTAGTGTTTTATTTAGTCGAACGGGAAAAAGCCGTAAGATTAAGTAGGCATTAAATTAGTAATTAATTTCTCGATAAAAAGTCGTTTTCAATATTAAGCCAACGTTTTGAGGAATCGATTTAGACGGAAATTAGTTCATCATTAAGATCTAAGATTTCACACTTAAGGATCTATTCACTTTTTACTTGACAAGCATAGTTTTCTTCATATATTTTTTTCATCTTATTAGCTTGCTTGTTAATTAGTTTAAGATTTAAGTTCATTTAGATACTAAACCTTTTTTGGATACTGGGGGACTCATCTCCACCCTCCATCTTTATATGATCCAACGAATGATATTAATTTCTCAATTTGCACTTCAAGGGCTATTTTGTCCAATATAAAAGCAATTTTTTTTAGTAACCGTCTCTTTTAATTCACACACATACTGTGTGTATTTAGCTTCGACTAACGATTATATTATCTAACACAACAAACTAATCGATTGATTATCTAACACAACAAACTAATCGATTGATTATCGTCTTCTTCAATCGATCATCTTCTTCTTCAATTGATCTTATCCTTCTTTAATTCGTTAACATCGGGTTAGATTCAACTGCTCCGTTTATATATTTTTTTTATTTTTAGATTTTTTTTGCGAATTAGCTTATGTTATTATTATTATCTGAAAAATAAGCTAGCTTATTAGCTTATTTTGATTTATTATCAGGTTTTATGGATCCGAGTCATTCAAGTGCGTTATCTAGTGTTTCTCAAAATTCTCATGTTGTTTCTCTTAATGCTATTACTGAAGAGATTGTTGCTTATGAGAAGGAGATTGATGACACACATGCTGTTAAGAGTACGTTTATGTTCATAAGCTATTTTTAATTAATTAAGCTTTTTGTAACTTATTAGTTTAGGAATAAGCAGTTTTAAGTTGATTTGAAATATTTTATATTTTATATTTTATATTTTTTATCTTGTGTTAATGTGTTTATAATTGAGGTTGTTTTTGTTTGGTATATCATATATGATATTGTATGTTATATCATATATGATATTCCATTGTCTGTATATAACATATGTGTATCATATATGATATCACAGCTTGTGTGTATTATATATCATCTTTTGATATCATATATGATTTTACATGTTTTTTATTTGTTTTGATATATCATATGTTATATCATATATGATATCACAGCTTGTGTTTATTATACATGTCATTTGTGATATTATATGTGTTTTTTGCATTTTTTTCATGACACAGCCTATTTATTTATTTTTTTATTTTCATTTTATTTTTTTCAGATTTGGATGCGTTGTGTACTCCTGAATCGTTTGTTACTCATTCTAATTTTGATACTCCCGGTGGAACTGTTTATTACATTCCAAAAGTTTCTGCGGCTGTTTTACTAGTTAAAGGGAATGTTTATGATTCAGTTGATGATTGTGTTGTTGCATATATGAAGTATGCTGCAGAAGCAGGGTTTGTAGTTAGACGTTCATGTCAGAAAAGAATGTTGAATGGAGACGTTAGACAAAAGTATTTAGTTTGCAATAGGATGGGTTGCCCTAAAGGAATACACGTAGACACACTAGATTTAGGTAACAGTGACAAACAAAAGAGAAATTCAAACCTTCATATAACTGGATGCAAAGCGCGTGCTGTGTTTAATTTGGATACTTGTACTAGAAAGTTTGTTCTGAAAGTGTTTGATACTATTCATAATCATGTACTAGAAATAGTTTGTCTATATCTGAAAGTTTTGATACTAGTCTACATAAGTCTCTCAAATCGCGATGCGCTTGAACGTTGACAGATCCACGCATTGTCAAAGACAGAGAGGACAGTTGTCACTTATATATGGATTCAAGCTCTTTCTAGTGTGAAAGCTGCTACACGTGTGATATAAGTGATGCTACGGAGCGAGCCATCACCTATCTAACCGGTATCAAGGTTTTCTTACTATAGCTTGTTCACCTACACAATACCCCCGGTACTACTAGTTGATTATATTCACTAACTTTATTCTGACATCGTGAACTGCTATATAAGAGACAGTGATTCTCCAGATGCTTACTCTCATACCTTCAGCAACACGACATACGAAGACATGTTAACTGACTTATCATGCTTCGATTACTATGGTTTTATATAAAGGCTGAACTAACTGCTTATTATTTTAGGGGCGATGATATATTATCTAAGTACCAACCACACACTCAGTCCCTTCCGGTGTGTTGTGTGTGTGACTAGCAATTCAACCAGCACAACACACACTTACTCACCCAGAAAGTGAAAAAAAAATCAACTCAAAAAAAAACCAAAAATAGCATTTTTTTTTTTATGAAAAATTTTAAATCCGATTTTTTTTTTCCCCCCAACCACAATCCCACCTCCTCCTTCCTAGACAACTAGAGCTGAAACAGGATCTAATAATCACAATATTCCGACATTCATTACAGACACGTGATCAGAAAACCATCTAGACGGAGGAAGGTGTTGGCAAAGACGAGAAAATAATTGATATCCCCCCACCCTCCACCCCATCCTCCCCCATCCACCCCCCCCCCCCCATCCCGCCCCTCCCCTCCCTCCACCCCCCGCAAACCCCCCCCCCACCCCCCCCTCCATCCCCATCCACATCTTCCCCCCCCTCCCTCAAAACTAACGAAAACACCGGTAGGGAAGAGAGAAAATAATTCGTCCAATCAAAAAAAAGAATCCCAACAAACCACAATAAAAAAAATCCCACCATCGAGCGGTAGGAATCAACAACCTCAGGTGGTGAAACAATACTCAACCGAATCCAGACAAAATACACCTCGTGAACTACTAGAAAAAAGCCTTCAATTCATCAAGAGGGTCAGGATTGTATACACAAGAAAAGATGCAAAACAACAATCACACTCTTCCAAAGATTACCGTCGGAAATTACAACCCCGCCCCACGTCCCGAGACCCCTAGCATCCAAACGCTATGGGACAAAGGAAGGGACAAAAGGGAGTTCTCTCGGTGAGACTGCATTAAAACTGATAACTTTAAAATACTTTTAAACTCCTGTCATCCAATTTTCCATCATTGTCCGAATAAAGTGGGTTCAAAAGACAAGGATTCACCGCGCCGCAAGAAAGGAGAAGTGAACAATGCACCCAATGGAACAACCAATAGGCCCCCCCCCCGGTGTAGCCAGACCATGGACACTGCTACCCACAAACACAAATCCACAACAACAACACACAAAACCCCCACCACCACTCCCCATTGCCACCCATCACAACTCAAGCACTAACAAACACACCAAAACATCAGTACACCCGCCACAACCCCACAACACCTTGGCATACAAAACAATGACCCGGCCCCCCACTCAAAACATCCCCAAACCCTTACCCCCACACAAACAGAGAAATAAGAATAAAATAAACAAACCAAAACTCTGCTCTCTACACAACTCACTCAACAGAGCACAAACAAACAACCACTACCAAACAACAACAACAACTCATCACAACAACCACTAACAACACACAACAACACCAACACAACACAACAACAAAACAACAACAAACAACAATCTAACAACAACCAACACAACAACAAACACAACAACAACAACAAAAAAACCCACAAACACAACAAACAACAACAACAACCAGCTATCTTCTATTCGCCATAATAAATTGACCACAAGAACCACAACAATCATCAAACAACATGGCGCCAATGTCATGTCTATATTGCTCCATCAGATTTTAATTTTGGAGAATTCTTAGAAGTCTAAATCAATCTTGAGCATGATCATCATAAAATCTTCCTTACAGGTGATATCGACACGTAATCTATAAACCTATTGAATCCACAAATCTGCGAGG
The DNA here is from genome assembly GCA_026074375.1 of Tanacetum coccineum. Lineage (NCBI taxonomy): Eukaryota > Viridiplantae > Streptophyta > Magnoliopsida > Asterales > Asteraceae > Tanacetum > Tanacetum coccineum. The sequence continues at coordinate 4,810 of BQNB010113705.1, forward strand.
GGGGGGGTTTCACAAAATTGGTCCCCTAACCAAGCAAACGCCCTCCCGCCAACACCACCAGCAAGCAAATCATCTTGAGCCCCCTCATGATAAAACACAAGTCCTTATCAAACAATACCTAAAACCAACTCAGAACAACGCCGGTAGAACCCAAGACCCAAACCCGACCACCCCTTATGCGCGAAACCACACCATGGGACACCCTCTCCCCAAACACCCCACACCACCCCCCCCCGCACAACTCCCCCCGATAGCAGAATCAAAAGAGACCCCCCCGCCCCGGACCCAAGCACAACCCCTCGCTCCAATCTATTTCACGACCCACGCAACACCCCGACAACCAAAGTAAAATTCCCACAACACGCCCTCCCAACAAGCCCCCTCACACCTATCTTGACAAACAAACCACTCCCATCCACTAGCACACCGACCCCCCCCAACCCAAGGGCGCCCAGCCTGAACCCCTCTCTCACCCACCCACCGCTCCCCCAACCGGAAATTCCCCGACCAACAATTCTCCCACGACCCCAACTTCACTTCCAAAACGGTACGATCCGATCCCGTTTCCATCACCTACCCCGTGATCCCAAAAACCGCCCTCGCGTCTTCATCATTACCCCCACGTAACTATCCCCAATTCCCCCCTCGATTTCCCCCCAGCCTCAAATCCCCACCCCCCACATTACGTATCCCCCCCACCCACACCACCCCCCCTTTCCCCAAAACATCCTACCCTCTACTCTATTAAAACACCCCCCCTTGACCCGCCCCCAACACCCCTGCCACCCACGCCGTACATAGAATATCCTGAGTTTGTAGCCACAAGTGTAACTTTGCACCAGTCACCCGCACCCAACACCCCCCCCAAAATTAGAAAAAAACATGCCCCCTCCAGACGGTACCATCAAAAACAAAATAAAACTCGCCATCACTCAAAAAAAAACAAAAATCCCGAAAAAAAAACGGCCTAACTGCACGCTGTCGGGCACAAAACAACATAACTCCAATACAAGGCCCCACTTTGAACGGAAGCTCAAACAAATTGGTTATGATATGCATGTACGCGGATTAGAGAAAATACTTTGCCACATACTTCCTAAGCATTACCTTCGTTTCTTCGTTGGACAATTATAAAACCAATTAATAGCAAGCACCCTATTTTGAGCAAGCAAGCCACCTTTTCAGGCACACTTTTATTATAAAACACCCCCCCACGACTAATAACCCCAGTGCAAGAAAGATGTCCCCCCCCTCCAATAACAACAACCGAATCCCCACCCCCACAACCCCCCACGCCACCCGTCCCCCCCCCCCCCACTAACACCCCCCACCCACCCCCCCCCCCCCACATGATTGAACCCAAAAACCCGTTCGTTTCCAAATGCGCTCCAAAACTCCCACACTTGCCCTCCCCACCCCAAAGGCCAGGAACAAAACCCCCAGCCCCCCGCCCCACCCACCCCCTCCCCACCCCCCCCCCACCCAAATGCGGAACCCCACCCAACCCCAAACCCCATACAAACCCCCCCCCCACAAAAAACCCCCCCCCCCCCGTTACCAAACAAACCCCCAAATAACACCACAAACACACTTCAACCCCCAGACCCACAACACAAACCCCCCACTCCCCATCAACCCCCCCCCCCAAACCCCCCCCCCATATAACCAAACCCCCCCTCCCCCCCAAAACCCCCCACCCACCCTCCTCCCCCCCAAACCCCCCCTAACCCACTAGACTTACCCACCACCCACCCCCCCCCCCCACCCACCACTCCCGATCCCACCCCCCCCCCCAAAACCCGACCCTGAACATCCAGGGTTCCTGCTAGGAATGAACAAGCGCAATGAGAAAATCATTGGCTACTACCCACACTCATCAGACTCACCGAAAAGATGCGCCATCCCCACACACAAAACAACAACACAAACCGTTGGTAATCGACAATTTCGGATGACTCTACGTGGTAATAGAAGGTCTGGTAAATAATTCCATTTTAATGTTTAATATTGACTAAAATTTTTGTAAAACCAAAAAACAACCACACATTCCTTTAAAATTTCTTTTCATCTTTCGTTCCTTCTCGCGATAGAGCACATCTCCTAGAAAACATTTATTGGAAATCATATTGGAATTGGACCTTCAAGAATACAACACAACAAAACAACCAACCCAAAATGAACAATCAACCGAAAAAAACCTGGGTTTCCACACTTTCACACAATCCAGAGTAAGGAGGATCAAATCCTGAGGCTGGGGGGGTTCGTTGAGACGAGTACTCGGCTGGTGTATTTAGGAATAAGAATCTTGTCTTCAAGATCCCCCTTTAGAACAACAATAGTCTGAATGTACAAAAAAGGTTCATTCACAGACGGGAGGAGCATATCCTTAGGTCGAATGACGCCATAAGAATTAACAAAATAGAGGGTTAAGGAAAAAGATTAAATGGAATTAAAACCAAAAAAAAGAAGAATATTTTTGGTTTTTTTAAAAAAAATTATTTAAACATTCATTTTATTAAAAGGGGACATAATGAGATAAGACAAAAAACACAAAAAAGACTTAAAAAAAAAAAAAACAACTTAAAAAAAACTTAAAAAAAAAAACAAAACCAATTAATCAAACAGCTTCACGTTAAAAGCTCCCTTTTAAAAAGAAAAACAACACCAAAGAGAGGGCGGCCGCGGCGGCAGGGGACATTTGGAAAGTGCGGCGAAGCAATTACAAACCCTCCACCTTTACTTATTCTAATAAACGGGTCGAAGTTACCCCCCTTCGAAAAACAAAACAACCCTCCTTATTACCTTTAATAATATACCCCAAACTAATATTATTATAATACTCTTTACAATACGACCAAATAAACACTTATCTAAACCCCCCACCACAATCCTCCACTCAACCCCACACAATCCAACCCCCAATACGACACCCCCTTCACCCCCCTAACCCAAACCCCCGTCAAACCTCAACCAAACCCACCCCAACCCCACCAGATAACCACAACCCCCCACAACAGCCCATAGCACCACCTAAACACACCCCACCACCCCCCTACAAAAAAACGTGAAGTATGGAACCCCTCACCCAAAACACACCCCTGTGTAGCAACCGACACCGACCCCACGCACCGAGAGCCACACCCTCGTCAGATATATAAAAAAAGCACAAAAAATTTAAGGTTCGGGGAACGGGCACATCCATATTGATGATCACAGCAACAAGCTTCCTAGGAGGACAATCAAAAACTAGCTGAATGACATGTATAATACATTATATTAGGCGAGGCCCCCATAAAAAACAATCACACAAAATATAACACACACACACACACACACACAAAGCAACACCAACCACAAAACAACTACAAACAAAAGAAATGAAAAAACACACCACCACCCCCCGCCCCTACCCATCCCCCCACAAATATATACAAAAAAGCAAAAAACACAAAAAAACACCACCAAACCCACCTAAGCCTCACCTCCACGCCTACCCCTCCCCCACCCCCCAAAAAAACCAAACACCAATCCGCCCCCCACCCACCCCCCCCCCCCCCAAATAAAAAAAAAACCCCACCCCCCCCCCCCCCCCCAACCCCAAAAAGAAACCCCCCAAGTAACCCCCCCCCCCCCCCCACCAAGAAAAACCACCCCCATGGAAAATAAGAAAAATAAACGACCCCTAAAACGACACCCAAAACTAAACACTCCACCCCCCCCCCCACACACCCCCCCAAAAAAAACAAATATAACCCCAAAACTAAAACACAAACGAAAAAAAACCCAACAAAACCAAAAACAAAAATATCCGCGCAGCAAAGAATCTTCACAAATCAAGACACTACTTCACCAACCTTCATCAAAGGCAACTCAACCAACTACAAACCCCACTGTATAAATTAACCGTAACCACTACCAGGAGGCAACACAGACATGTCCCCGCTACACCCGCCAGCCTCGCCCCCACTCTAGCCCTAGACGCCACTACCGACCACCCCCCCCCCCCACCTCCCAACACACTACACCCACACACCACAACCCCCCACCCACCCCCCACAACCACTAACTACCCCCCCTCAACCCCCCCCCACCTTCCCCCCCACACCCCACCCCCCCCCCCTCACCGCACCCACACCTCCTCAGCTCACACCAGCATGCCCCCCCCCCCCCCCCCGATGACGCCGACCCATCCTAATCCACCCCCTGCCAACCCACACACACACTGACCCACCCCTCCCCCGGACCACAACCCACCTCATCCCCGTCAACGGGCGGGGGCGCCATGAATTATATAAAAAACGACAAAAAAACGGCGCCTTTCGTAATAATATAAGTAATAACCCACGCCCCCGTCAGAATAAGACAATTACTTTACAGGAAAAATAAAGTTCTATAATAGTCTTATCTTAATAATCTTATCTTCTCCGAGTGTCGTTTTTCCATTTCCCCCCCCTTCTCTTTTTTTTCCCCCAACCCCCCTTGCCTTCCACGGCGAGAGATCTGAAATGAAATACCTGATAATTGTTTCCGTTTGGGTGCTATGAAAAATGAAGAACCCAAATATTTTTGGTTATTTTTATAATGGATTATAAAAAAAAAAACATATAAAATTAAAAAAAAAAAAAAAAAAAAATAAAAAAAAAAAACTGTTATTTTTAAAAACTAAAAATTAAAAACTAAAACTTAAATCAAATTCTAAGATTAAAAAAAACTAAAAGATTAAACTAAAATTTGATTAAAAGATATAAATAGAATGACAAAATGCTTTATAGGCTATGCTTACCTAAGTTGACCGTGAAATGTTCCAAAAGTGCGGGCTTAGGTTTAAAAAAAAAAAAAAACCGCAATAAAATCCTGTAAGAAAACAATTTTCCAGACAAAGAAATTAAATAAAAATGACAGGTAAAGAAAAATTCTTTTAAAAAAAAAAAATTTTAAAATAAAATGACAAACGATAAAAAAAATCAATCCAACCCCCTAGCGCCCAGCCCGTACACCACCCAATCCAAAACAACCACAAAACCACCCCCCTCACCCCAAAAACCACCCCCACCCCCCCCCAACCAACCCCCCCCCCCCCGTCCCTCAACCCCAAACCTCCGCTAACCCACCCACCCCGCTAGCTTCCTAACGCCCCCCCCCCGCGAACACACCCACTGCCACCACAAACCCCTAACCACCACCCACCAACCACCACGCCCTTTGTCCAACCCAAAACCCCCACACCCCCCCCCCCCCCCGGCCACCCCCCCCGCCCCCCACTGTCCAAACCCGCACCCCCATCCCAAACACCTCACCACCACCCCACCTCCGAAGTCGGCCCACCCCCCCGCATCCCCCCCCACACCCTCCCTCCGACAACAAACAGGTCCCGCACCCCACCCTCCACAACACGCTACAAATGCCCCCCGATCCCACAACACCTGCCCCCACTCCAACCCCCCCAACCTCCCCCAGTGTCCTCCGCCCATCCCGCCCGTCCCCCCCCCCCCCCCCCCCGAAACCCTTCCCCATCACACCCTCCCCCCCCCTCCTTCTCCAAACAACTCCCCATCCGCAACCCAACCCCCTCCGCCCCCCCCCCCACCCCACCCGCCACCCCCCCCCAAAACGCCCCCCAAAACTAAAAACTCATCACCACCAACTCAACTACACCCCGTCAGCAACCCCCCGACCAAACCACAACTTCCGGCTCACTTCCAACCCAACCCCGCCCCCACCCAGCAAAAATCCCAAACCCCCCCCCCCCACCTCCCCTACCATGCCACCGGTCAATTTCAAAACCCCACCCCCACACCGCCTTCCACTCCGCCCCCACAACACACTCCGCTCCTCCTCCTCCCCCCCCCAATCCCTGCTCAGAACCCACCCCTCACATAGACACCCACGGCCGAACCGAGTAGGTCACTCATACCCACCCCAAACCAACCCCCCCCAGAAACACGCCCCCAAAACCCCCCCCCCCCTGGAACCCCGAGCATGCCCCCCTCGACCCACCACCCACCACACCTCTCCCCCCACCATCACGAAAAACAAGACCCCCCTAATACCTCCCCAGAGACGATCAGCAACATTAAGCCAAAAACATCTTCAACTTTAGGATCCTTAAATCTACCACGAGACCACTAGGAAAAATACAAAGGATTTGATCATCAAACTTAACAATACAAGTGAACTTGGATCGGGTTAAATTTAAAAGATAATAATCTAAGAAAAATAAGCTAGATACTTGACAAGCAAATCAGAACTTTATAGCTAGAAAATACTCTAAAAAATATAATGAGGTCTATATAAATTTTTTGATCTAAGATCCAGCCCAAAGACTAAAGGCGACCAATCAAGTGTAACATGTGATTAGGTAATGATTAGGAGAATAGATCATATATACAATAAGCCAACAAAGTAAACTACTTATAAGCTAAATAAAATGAAAATAAGCTGATTTTTGTAAAAGAAAATTATTAAGCTAAAAATTAAGCATTACCAAATTCCAGGGAAACACAAAGGCTTAATAATAAAGTCCCAGAATTAACAATCAAACGAGGTTATGTGCTTATTATGAACTGCGTATAATCTTAAATCAAATCTAAAGCCATAAGGCACAATTTGGCGGAAAAAGAATAAGAAAAGAACAGAGTAAAAAGAGATTAATATAAGACAAAGATTATTTAGAATATAAGCTTTATGATATTGATCAAACAACTAAAGGCATACTGTATTTGAAATAATAAAATAAGCTATAAAAAATACATAACTTAAAAAGAGCTTTTTTGAATAAGCGGAAAAGAAAAAAAGAAGAGAACAAATAATCAAAGACAATAAGCTATTAACCAACCTCAACATCTTCATTAATAACCTCTCAAAATGATTATTACAATAACTAATAAAGACTTTAAAAAGCATTATACTAACCAAAAATACTAAGTAATCAAAACTAAACAATAAAGCTAAAATCTACACAAACATTTTTGAGAGTAGAGTAGAACTAGAAAAAAAAAAAATCCTCATCTAACTACTAATCTCTAATGTGTGCGAATCCAATTTAAAGCCCAAAAGTTGGGCTTGGGGGGCAATTTACATCATGTTCAGGCACACATCCAATAGAAGCTCTACTCTGGGGTATCTTCGTAATTTATCGCAGCTCTACCCGACTTCAATTATAGCATACATCCTATATTGCCTGATTGCATCTGGATCCCAATCCCCGTTACCAGCTAATCTTCAGCATAATATATCCACTGTCCACCAATGAGAATGCGATAGGTCTGATCCATCCAAAAATGCCTCTTTAACCTATAGCCAATCATTGAAAGACTTGCGGAATCTGCCAAACCTCGTATACCAATGATTATCCTCGAGCCGCCACTTCCTGAACCTCGGAACTGCACAATCAACAATACCTCGTACCTCATGATTAGAATGCCACGTGTCACCCTGTAATTTATGCCACGTGGCCTGCCAGCCGTCACTGGAGCCACAGCCAGACCACCGGTCAATGGCGGCGGTCAACGGTGGCAGCGACGGTCAACGGCGGAGGTCAACGATGGTTAACGGCAGTGGACCACCGTTGACCACCGTCAGACCACCGCCGGACCACCGCCGGACCACTGCCAGACCGCCGCCGGACCCCCGCCAGACTGCCGGTCAACCACCGTTGATCGCTAGTCAACGGCGGGTCAACAGCCGGGTCTGGATCGGGTCGGGTTTGGGTCCGCCACGTGGTACCATGTGTCAGCTGACGTGGCAGCTAACGTGGCATGGAGGGGATAAACCCTCCTGCGTTTCGAACTCGAGACCTCCCTGGTGAAATCTCAAAGCAAGCCACAAGACCAACTGCGCTAGGCAGTGGTCTTGTTATATATATGCAATATTATTTACTTAACTCTTATTTGGGCTAGTTCATTAGTACTCTTATTAAAGGTATCAAACAAGGGACGAAAAAGGGTCCAAAATAAAAAAGGTTTAAATAGAAAAGACGGTACCAGTAGACTCGTAATTTCACGCGTCTATCCAATGGTGTGATCGAGGAATAATCACGACCTACTTAACCTTCGATAACAAGAAACGTCGTAGAAAGGTCACCCCAAATATCGTTTTTTGCTTGTTTTCAATCCTTTGTACCCGTAAGACATAATAACACAATACAAACATATTTGCAACATATTTATCCATATTTTAGTGTTTTAGTCATTTATTAAGCATTTTCCGGGTACAAATATGTGTGTTTTTAGCACATATCATAATTCCCCCAATCTAAGCCATTGCTGGTCCAACACGCAATAATAAAATAAAACACACATAACACAGAACCCGAAAAAAAATAAATAATTCATCCCCTTTTAAATTTATGACCTCTCACAATCAAACAAGAATAGAAAAGGTCATTGAGAATGGTTCATAAAATTATTTATTTCGAAGCGCCCCCGTTTTAACCACTTATTTAATAATAATAAAAACTAAGATAAGAATTAAATAACATTATTTAAAAGGCTTAAAGAACGGGAGTTCGTAATCCTTGATTTTCATAATCCCCAAACTAAGCTTAAAACGAAATCATAGTTAAATATAAGATTAGATGCTAACACTACTCATAAATGCTAATTGTGTAAGTATAAACTTAACTTTTCGCTCCCATTATTCCTAATTTCCTCTAAGGATTTTTTTTAATTATTGGTGACAAATAAATTATGTCCTTATTATCATAAAGTGCCCGATTTAGACAACAATTAGTTTGAAATCCTTTCCTAAAGAGACGATATGGTGAGAATAAGGTCCACATTAAGGTTCTAATTTCGCATGATTTAGGGGTTATCCTTTTTATTTCATCCGCAACAACTCAACTACGAGTCCAGAGATGGAGGCTTTATTTAGATAACCCCGGAGTCAAAATTTGGCTTTATACTTATTATTATTGCAACATTATTAAACCTCGGTCCTTTAGAAGGCTGCAACATCGGTTGTGAGCCGGCAAGATGCAGCAAACATATTTTGACCTCGGTAATTTCCTCGACCTTTTAGAAGGCTGCAACATCGGTTGTGAGCCGGCAAGATGCAACAAACTTTTATCAGTCTCGGATTATTATAACTATGTGCCTTATTTAGAAGACTGCAACATCGGTTGTGAGCCGGCAAGATGCAGTAAACTTTTATCAGCCCACAGTTTTATTATTATTACCTCCACCCTTTAAACGACTGTCACATCGTATGGGCGAGCCGACCATAGAACCAAAGTCATATTTTCGGCTTCGGTTTATTACATAACATTTATTATTATTAGCCAAATTTCAAGTCCTGTGGTCTTTTAACAACTGCCACATCGGTATGCGAGCCGACCATGGTCCAGGAGTCTATTTCCCCACAACACTGACAAAACCTCGATGTGTACCTTACTTTCACCAGAAGGAATCTCTACGAAGGGATCTAAACTAAGAATCGCAAAAACCTAAAGCAACTTTATTTTATTCAACGTTAATATAGCGTTAAGTATGCGGTGGAGCAAAAAAGATCCCCACAATTAACCTCTATGAGCTCTAAAGATATCCAACTAATCCACGCTTAGCATCAAACTTATATTTAACTCTATCATATTTCGTCCTTTGCAAAATTTTAAAGTTAAGCAAACGCTAAGTCTCGAAAGCTAAGGGGAAAGCTAGAGTTCAAAACTCGGTCAAGTCAAAAGCTACCTAGTTCTACGGGCCTACTTATTACTAACATTTTTATATTTTCATCATCATTAATATATTTTTTTCATTTTTTTATATATATATATCATAATAAAACAATAAAAATTTTAAAATTTTGGTCAAAACGGGGTTGCGTGGGAACACAGACAGGCACAGGTATGATCACATTTCGATAGAAATCCCCCCACACTTAGAATCGAACATTGGCCTCAATGTTCAAAAATGTCGGGTTTTACCCCCACACTTATCAACGAAAAAGGCAAATGCTAGTAATTCCAAGTGTGAAAGGGGAAACAATTTATATATACATATATATATAATTATCATAAATAAAACTAATTTATATATATAGATATTATATATACATGATCAGGATTGAGGATTCCATAATAAGCAAAAGATCGAAGATCGGATGATTGGAGGATTGAAAACAAGCACGGGTCTTCATGATCTTAAGGAATCCTGCAAGCAAAAACAATACCACAAACCATAGAAAGAAGCACGCCCCCACACTTGGGCTATAAAATCACACACTATCTTATTAATCAAGAAAATAGAAAGAAGAAAAGACACGGGTTGCCTCCCGAGAAGCGCTTATTTTTGTTCACCGAGTCTTGAGCCTGACTCGATCCCCCAAATTCATTGGTCCATGGGGGAGCAAGTGGAAGATAAAATCTCCATCGGACTTTCATTCAAGTGGTTTGGATAAACATTGAATTTCATGAAAGTTCCACTCCGATGAGATATACCCGGCATAAAAGAATGATAAACGGAGATGCCGGGGTCAAAAATGGTATCTTCATTCCCACAGGAGAGAAGATATGGAGGAGTAACGGGATACGTGAGAAAAGGAAGAAAGATCCATACAACATATGCCAAGAGAGGAGATTGGTCATCCTCGAATGGTAAATTCACATTTGTTGTAGGAAGAACGTTCTCACGAATCCCGGGGTCAATTAAATCTCCCAGATCGGGCTCTATCTTAAAATAGAAACATTCAAGATCCAGAGGAGATATGATGTGAACGAGTTCATCGGCGAACTCCTCATGATAAAATTCACTCCTATTGGCAGGAGGAAAAGGATTGATCGAAAGATCAAAGATGAACGAATCATATTTAGGAAAATTAGCATGAGTAGTGGTACTGCCACTACTATCCTCTCCTAAATCAAAGCAGAAAGTTTCAGATTCAGGTAAAGAATTATCAAAGGTGTTACTCTCCTCCAAGAAAAGGTTAGGAAATGTGGAGGGAGACTTGGTCATAAAACTGAAAGATAGAGGTGGATTAGAATTCATTGCTTCGATCTTAGCAATGAGAAGATTGATTTTTGATAATTTTTCACGAAGAACATCGTCCAACTTCCGGGACAACAATCTCCACCTCCTCTAAGCTGACGATCTCAGCATCGGGAGGTGATGTATCGACATAATCGATATCCTCACCGTATGGAGAATCATCATCACTCGAAGTAGAATCATCGTTGAAATCAATGACAATCTCAGAGTGTTCTTTGAAAGCTTTAAGAGGGGTATGATTGTTACAAAGAGGCACATCACACATACCGTCGGAAATACCCTCAGACTCACTTAGGATTTTGACAAGGTTCTCGACACTAGACTTTATTACTTAGTCTGATTTCGTTGCCGGAATAGTGTCAAGATGCTCATCCTTTATTATAAGAGAGTCAACGGGCTCCTCAGTTTAATAACACGGAGTGTGACTAGCAATGTATAGTCTCGTCATCATCATAGAGCAAATTGAATCTTCCCAATATCGACTCTTTAGCCGCTTGATCTTTCCGCATTCGCCAATCTTCTTCCTTATATTTGCATATATTGACCAAACCATATCACATATGATGTCAATTGCTCGCACCATGATTTTATTTTTAGAATTTTAGGAAGCTCTATGACCAATGAAGATTGGATGATGACAGGTATATTGCGGGTTTGAAATTGTAAAAGAAAGCCGAAAGAATTATAATCATAGCAAGAATTTTAGCACATGATAAGTCTTCATTCATCGTTGACATTGAAAAGGTCTTATGAGACCCCATTGCAATTTTCACAACAAAGATATTTTTGTTGAAAATCATGAAAATCTTGCGGGAAATTAAAGTCTTGATTGTAAACACAAACGGGTTCCGGATAGATAAACGGAACTTGAGGTGTACAATAGTGACCATAACGAGCATCGTTCTCTAACCTTTGGAGAATCGTTAAAAGAGTACGGAGTTGAAAAATTGATTTGTGTTCCATTTCCAACAGTACAATAAAAACAAACTCCATCATATTCATTACAACCACATTGTTGGCATGTACCCAAAAGACATTGTTTTTGCAAACTTTGCAAATTTTGTAGGATCTCATTAAGGTTTTGATTGTAGCATGGTTCTGGATTAGAGATAATCGGAATTTGCGATGGACAATTATAACCATAATGAGCACCTTTCCCACAAGACTTACAAGTGCATTATTGACAAAAGATTCCATCTAACGAACCCCCACACTCGTAACAACAATTGTGGTTAATTTGTGGAAGACTTTGCGAGGAATTTTCACTGGGGTCCTGTTTGACAACGAATGGCTCTCGAGGAGCATTAACAACGTCGGTATCGTCATCGGATGGATCGTAAGTGTTTAGAAGGTCTGGGTAAATTCCATTTTCATGACAAATTGTAAACCAAGCTTCCTTTAATTTCTTTCGCCAGAGAGTACATCCTTGACAATTTGGACCTTCAACCGGGTTTCCACACTTGGGACAATCACGAAGGGGTTGTTGAGATGAGTCGGGTGTACAACAATATCCTTTATTATACAACGATCCACAAGACGAACACTCTTTAATCGTAAAAAAGGGATTCAAACGATAATCGAGTGACGCCATAAGAATTAAACAATTTAGAGGGTTAAGAAAAGAATTAAATGGATAAAAACAAAAAGAAGATTATTTTTGGGTTTTTAGGTTTTTTAGACAATATATTTTATTAAAGGACAAAACGAGATCGAATAACTTAAACCTAATAATCAACAAGCTTCACGGTAGCTCTCTAAAAGTATTTAACTTTCAAAGGTTAGCCGTATATCGCAAGTGACACAACTATAAACTATATTAAAACTAAATAATAATAAACAAGACAAATAGATCTAAGATATGAATAAAAACAATATGCTTGTCAAGTGAGGTGAAAAGATCATTAAACGTGAAATAAAGAGATAATAAAGAATTTGTACCCGTTTAAAAACCGTTTTCTCACAACGCGCTCTTTGGGCTTAAGTATATATTAAAAACGATATCTTATAAAAGTATTAATTACTAGATTTGATGTTTGATTATTTCTCCGGCTTTTGCCCTTCGAAATATTCAAATAAGAAATCTAAATAAACCGAAAATTATTAATCAACAATTTACTTTTAAATCCACACTTAACTCACTATTCACGGTCACTTAACAAGCATACTAAAACTACTCACTAATCATGAAAACTAAACTAATAATAATAATAAGCATAACAATAATAAAGAACATATTAAGCTAAATAAGCTAAAACTACTAATTATAGAAAAAAGGAAAGAGAGTAAAACCCGAATGACGAAATCGAAACTAATTAGACCACCCGGTCTAATAAACTATCAAAATATTTAAGTTTAGGAACTTTTAAGCATTAAACTTAAGATATTAAGTTAGCTTACTAGACCCTTAAGCTCCTCACCTTATGAGTTGAACCGGGTTCATCAAACAATAAGCAAATAAGAGTTAAAAACATATACACGTATTACGCTAAGTTTTTAAAATCTAATTAAGCTTAACTAATTTTTCATTTTTATTTTTTGAAAACTATTTTTAATCATTTTTATTAAACCGAAATTACTAAAACTACTTTAGAAAATTTGGTTAAAACTGATTTTAGAAATGATACTTAACTGTTTTTCGTAAATCTTAATGGGCCTAGCCCAAAAATTGTTTAAAACATTTTGCTAACAATAATACTAATGAAATAAGTGTGATCCTAAGTAAAGGCTAACCAAAAGCTTTTAAAATAAGCAATAAGCTCTCGAAAAGAAAAGTAAGACAAGAAGAATAAGCTAGGATCTAGAAAAGCAAATAAGCTAAAGCCATAAAAACTAACTTCGAGTCCAAATAAGCTATTAGAAAAGATAATTTCAAAGCAATAGACTAAATGGATACTAAACTAGCTAGATCTATCAATATAAGCTAATAGACTAAATCACATAACCAAATGAAAAGAAAAGAACCAGATTTAGCCAACAAAATAAGCGCTCTAACACATCCTTCTTTTCAATCCATAAATCCACCAAACTAACTACAAAAAAAAAACTACAATAAGCTACTCAATCCGAATCAAACTACCCGTTTCGAATCATCAATGAACAAGACAACCGTAGCTTAACTTCAACAAATCAAACCAAATCAAAACAAACCAGGAAATCTCGAGTTAAAAAGGATCGATTTATACCCATCATTCACGAATCAAACAACCATAATCTTCCGATTCATTAAACTAAAAATATTCCCGGAATCATACTCGTATAAATTCAACTGTGCATCACATATTAATACTAAATCTATTGCATAGAAAGGAAATGAGAACAAGATAAAAGAAACATCTATTCTACATCTAATCTAATTTTCTGCTACACTAACCTATTCTAATCTATTTTAAATCTACTAAATGAAAAGGTGAGTAAAAAAAATGAAAAAAAACAAAAACAATAAATGAGATCCACTCTCCTTTATATCTTCGGCTGCGTTGTATCAAAGTTGTAGTAAAATGGCTATGGGCCTTCAATCCTTTTAACTTCTACCTGGGCCTCCATATTAATCTAGCTTGCTAGGCCTAGAGTTGTATTTAGGCTGCTGGGCTGGCAGATTATTACTCCACAAATCTGGGTCGAGTTTAATGACCACCTGCTGGACCAGGTGCAGTAAAATGTGGGCTGGTGTTGGGCCTAGTTATATTTGATAAATATGGGTCGGTCCGACCCATATAAATGGCGAAGGCACCGTCAGACTTGTAATCTTGTGCTCTTTCCAATGGAATGCTCGGGGACTTTTCACGAATTCATCTTAGCTTTGAGTAATAATTAAACTTAACCAAATTGAGCCCGATAATTCTCGTTTTTGTACAGTTTTCAATCCTTTTACCTGCATGACATAAAAATACCAAACATACATATTTGCAATATAATTAAGCATATTTTAGCATTTTTAGTCATTTTAATAGTGTTTTACGAGGTATAAAAGATGTGTGTTTTAGCACACATTAGTACCTTTCAAGCTTATCTGCTAAGGACGTGTTTGCTTCTCTTATAGCTTTGTTTGATGATTCTAAACATTTCAACTGTTTTTTGTTCTCATTAATTTTAAATTTCATTTGTTTAATTAAGGAAGCAATAAAATCACGTTCTTCCGCTTGTTCATCATGTTGGTCAGCCTCTCTTCCATTAGCACTCATATTCGATGAATCAGGAGTGATATTCCGAAACCGAAACTATAATTTTCCAAAACCACAAAATATGAAACCTGAAATTCCAAAACCACTTTTCTGAAAGTTCAATTACCGAAACCCTCAATTTCGAAAGTTTATGAAACCAAAACTACAAAACCGAAACCACAAAATTGCGAAAACTCAAATTACGAAACTAAGATTACGAAACCGAAACTATAGAATTCCAAAACCAAAACTATAAACTTTCGAAACTTGAAATTATGAAACCCTATTTTTCGAAACCTATATTTCTAAAAGCTTTTCCAAAACCACGCTTTTCGTATACGGTTACACAAATCACTAAAAAAACCACTATTTTACGTGTTTTAATCTAAGATTTTCATGAAAACTTGTTGTTGACACATAAATCTTTCATAAAAATATAAACTTAATAAATCATGCACACTTAAAAATGATTTTTGAACTTGTTTTTGTGGAAAGTTTTGTACGAGTATAAATAGAAATATTAGCTAAAATAAGCTAAAATAACGTTAAAGCTCCTAGCTTTTTTATTAAAAGTTATTCTAAACTTACTTATAAGCTATAAAAAATAAACTTTAACAATTAAAAGTAAAAAAATGACGTTTTGAATTTTTCCAAAACCTATAAAGTTTTCCGAAACCGTAACTTTTTGAACAAAATTTGATTTTTTAACCACAAAACACAACTAAATTTTCCCTTGGCGATTGATACCACATTTTGTCCTCTATATCTAATCCTAACACATGATCACTTTCGTATGAAACAAGAATAAAAGGAGGGTTTAGAGAGAGAAAGTATAGAAGGAAGTTTTCTTGTAAATGTAAAATAAGAAAAACAACCAACACCCTCTCCACATGAGGAGAGGGGTATTTATAGTAACCATAAACCCTTAGGGACGCCTAGGGTTTATGTATTAGGTCAGGCTTGGCTTATGTTAGGCTTAAGGCCCGAAACATGGACAATATTAGCTTAAAGTCTAAGCCCGTGAAACCCGACTATCCTACTACAAACTAAGATCGACACTGAGTAAAATAATCGAATACATTCTTGTTTGACTTTATTATTTCTAAGGCAAACAGTTTTCCTCTTTCTCATCTTACGAAAACATTCTATTTTCACTTTCACCCTTTCTCTACTCTCTTTCTAGAACCATGGCTCGTTAAGCATGGTTTGATCATCCCCGACCACTCGAAACCTTGAATCTTGATTCCTTCAGTTGCTATCATAGCTCCTTAAGGGTGATTCATGGTGTTTGTGTTTTAAAAATCCGTGTTTGGTATTTGAAAAATAGCGAGTTTGTTGTTCAGAAGTTTTAAATTTCAAAAACGAGTTCTTGACCCTTACATGCCTTAAAGTCAACATTTTAAGCGTATTTATTCTGTTAGAACTCATTTCAACAACAAATACACAAACTTCAAAATTCGATCTTTGTTGTTTTTATAAATTATCGAGTTCGTCCTTAATTTGAAGGTCCAAAACGAGTTTTTGCATCTTAAATAATGAAAGCGTACATTTTTATTATTCCTAGTATGTTTTAGAACAAGTTTGTTCAATATATCTCGTTTCAAAAACATCAAAATCTTAAGTTGTAATCTCGTTTTTGTGTTTTTATGTCCGAACAACAAATTTATAATTTTTTACGTGTTAAATTCGTAAAGTTTGCATTTTTGTGGATCATTGAGGTGTGTAGAACATTTTTGTAAAAATCTTGGACTAAAAAGGTGTGTTGTGTTTCGAATATTAGCGAGTTGTGAAGAAGGAATAACGAGTTCACAACAAAACCCTATTTAGCGAATTCAGAAATAGCGAGTTGGTAATTGGTTCGTCTTATGGTATATACTTATATAGCAACCCTAATACAGATCCTAACCGAATGCCCTTGACCAAGGCAAAAGGTCAAATTC
>BQNB010113706.1:749-21887 GCA_026074375.1 Tanacetum coccineum
TGTTTTACCCGTGTTATACTAGGGCGGTCCCCTTAAATAGGGGGCGGTCCCCTTAAAGATAAGGGGGTCGCCCGTTATGAATTAAGGGGGCCGCCCTCTGGCATTTTCTAGATTTCTCAAAATTTTGTGTGAGGGTTTCTGTTTTGGAAGTTAATTTTGCAGCAAGTCCATCCTTTTATGGTAATTAAGATTTTTAGCACATAGCAATTAAGCATTCAACATTTTACATATGCAGGATAACCAATTTCACACAATTTTAGCATATAACCATATATTAATTGAGTGAAGAGTATATGAAATAGCAACTAGATATAATGCACAATAAAAAATATAACCATATATTAATTGAGTGAAGAGCATATGAAATAGCAACTAGATATAATGCACAATAAAAAATATAATCATGATAGGGGGTTAAGTTAAAAAACGAAACAAGCTTTTGTGCAAATACTAGTGTGTGCCTAAGTGCGACAAATGTGGAGTAGCGATTATTTCAACACTAAGACATGCAAAACCTAAAAAATAATCCAAATGCTCCTTGATTTAGTTTTGCTCAACCAAGATTGTCGAAAATATATATTAGATTATATATTTTTGACAACAATTAAGAGACCATTATGCATATGAAAAAATGTTTTTAGCATATTTCAACAATATATGAAAATTAATTTTCATGTGCTCTTAGTTGTGAGAAGGATTTAGAGAAAATAGAGTGGGCGAGAGTGGGAGAGAAACCGGGAATTTAAGATACTTTAGGGATGTATGATTTAGTGAGAGAGATATGGACGACAGTTGCTTTCGGCATTTTTATCACAATAGATGTTGTCGATTGACTTGTTAGTGATTGCCCCTAGCGTATTATGGCTAATTGGATTATTTGATGTTTTGATTTTGTTGGTTATGATGAAGGATTTTGATGTGGTTTTTGGTGCATAAAAATCACCAATGTGAGTTCTTGAGAGTATTTTCCCTTCCCTTTTAGTTCGTGCTCATCCGGACATAAATTTTGGAATAAAAGGGAAAAACGAAGAAGAATAAAGACGTAAGCGAAGAGCTTGATAATGTCAAGACGAATGATGGTTAGCATACAACGAACTTCATCCACGAAGTTATGTAGCTTTTCTCGAGTATTGTGAATGTTCATAAAACAATCACACGACGAGGTATGATGTTATCTTAAAGGTAGTAGCGGAAAAGGTGGACGGAAAATATTAACCATCTATTTAATAATAGAGGCATGATTAAGGTTTAAACACCACTAGTGCTCTTGCGATCTATGTAGTCTCCCGCATGATCTGAATCCGCAATTAACTATTTATTTCTATGCGGATCCCCTTAGGAATACCATAATCCTAAATGCCTGTGCCTTTATGTAGCGAAGATACGTTTCAACCGCTTCTAGGTGGAGGTTTTGGGATCTCTTGAAGCGTTAAAAAAGGAAAACACTAAACATGATATCGGGTCTATTTGTCGTCAAGTTTAATAAACTACCTATCATGCCTCTATATTTGGTATTATCTACGGACTCACCTTCTTCGTCTCTTGTGAGTTTAGTTTTCATAGATATAGGGGTTTTTATTGGCTTAGAGTCTTCTAGTCCAAATTTCTTAAGCATTTACTTAATATATTTTGATTGATTAAAAAATATTCCATCATCTATATTGTTTTATTTGTAATCCTAAGAAATAAGTTTTAGTTACCCCATCATATCATTCAAACGCAATCTATGCAGATCAAGGCAAAGTCCATCCACCAATTTCTTGACAAGTAGATCCGAATATAATGTTCATCACATAATATTTGGACCAATAATGATGTTGGAGTCTTTCTTTTTGTGAGAGAGTGTTATCTACCATTCTCATGGGTTATAATTCTGTTTAATAAGTAAGGCTTTTAGTCGATGTACCAAGCTTTTGGGGTTGTTTTAGACCATAAAGAGCTTTCTTAAGTTTATAGACATAATTAGGTTTTGCAAAGTCAATGAATCTCAGAGGTTGTGCCACGTAAACCTCCTCATTGATAAAACCGTTAAGGAATGCACTCTTCACATCCATTTGGATACTTAAAATCTATTGCGCAGAGGCTTAAGCTAAAAGTATTTATGGACTCTGTTAGCTATGGGTGAGTGCTTCATCATATTCAATCCTTCTTGTGATTATAACCTTGGGCTACCAACCTAGCTTTGTTTCTTGTTACGACCCCATTTTCATTGAGTTTATTTCTATATACCTATTTTGTTCCTATAATGGTCATATCCGTGGGATTTGGGACTAATTCCCAAACATGATTTGTTTTAAATTGGTTTAGTTCCTCTTGCATGGCCATTACCCAATTTTCATCTTTTAATGCTTCATTTATATTTTTAGGTTCTATTGTTGAAATAAAGCAAAAGAAATTGCTTTTGTCTTGAGCTTTCGAACCTAAGAGTTCTCTTGATTAGTCTTACCAAAACATTTTCTAGGGATGACTTTTACTTTCTGTATTATGTTATTTGCATTTGATTATTTTCTAATGAAATGTCTTCAAGATCATTGCCTATGGGTTTTGTTTTACTAACCTCAATAGCTTCTTCTTCGACTAATTCATCATCTTCCAATGGTGGTGTTTTAGGTAGAGGTAGAGTTTCATCAAAAGTTACATTCAATGACTCTTCAACTTTCATTGTTTGTTTGTTAAGTATTATGTAAGCTTTACTATTTTGTGAATATCCTAGGAAAACACATCTCGTCCGACTTTAGGGTCGAACTTGGTGAGGTAATCCTCTTGTATTAAGAATAAAAACATTTTACTTCCGAATACTCTAAAATAGTTAAGGTTTGGGTTCCTACCTCTCAAAAACTCGGATGGAGTTTTTCCTAAAATACGTCTAATAGAAACTCTATTAATTATATAAGTTGATGTATCGACCTCATTGCACCAAATTTTTTGAGGAATGGATTGTTCATTTAACATGGTTCTACTCATTTCTTGTAAAGCGTGATTTTTTCTTTCTACTACCCCATTTGATTGTGGAGTACGAGGAGCGGAAAAAATTATGGATATCCTATTTTAATTCTTAATATTTTCCAAATTGTACTTAATTATCAAATTCCCGACCTTGATCCGTTATAATGGATGCAATAGAAAAACCTAATTTGTTTTTTTGATCATTTTCTAAATATTTCGATTATTCGAAAGGCTTGTTTTATTTGCTAAAACTAGTCCAAGTTGTATCGAGAATAGTCATTACACTTACTATTGGTAACTATTTTCTCCTTAGATTGTATGGCAAAGGAGGCCAAACAATTCCATGTGAAGTATTTTAAGCTGATCTAGTTGTTGAGACTATATTTTTGGCATTGTGATTACGTGAGCTTGCTTTCCAATTTGCAAGCATCACAAAATTTGTTGGTCGTATTTAAGTTTAGGTAGATTCAACTAATTCTTTAGTACGCTATGATTGTATTAGTTGCATATTAGCATGACCTAATCTTTCTATGCCATAGTGTGGAATTTTTCGTCTAATGTTGACAATAACATATTTTGTCTTCCAGTTTATTTCCTAGTTTATTACTATTTAATCTCTCCTTTCCTAATTCCTTTTCCTATAACGTTGTCGTTTTTGATTTATTTCGCTATCGTGTTCGGTTAATATCAAACTACTTTGGCATTTTTATCACATATTTGACTATACTAAGGCAATTATAGTTTAAGTTATTCTACTGATCAACTTTTCATTATTAAGGAGTCTGAGAAATCGTACCTTTGCCTAATGTTCTTTATCGGTAAGTTGCTTCCGAAAATTACGTTACCTCTGTTGTATGCTTTGTATAAAGAAAACAAACTTTCGATTACCGGTCTTGTGTTTTGAGCACTCCTTATCTGTAATTCTACTTTCGGGTTCCAGGTTTAATCCTAACCATATGTCATCAGGGTTTGAGCTACAAGACAAGCTTCATCTTTAGTCTTTTCCACTTCATCTTCTCTATTGTCGCTCCATGCTCCTCCAATGAATGCTCTTTGATCGTTGTTCTTTGGCGGCTTTGAACATTCTCTAATGAAGTGACTTGGGTCACCACATCTAAAACATTTTCTTTCACTTTTATCATGACCATCATTTCTACTTCTTTGGAATGTTTTTCTATCGCCTCGTAGTTGTCTTGCAAATCTTCATTGTCTCTTGAAGAAATTTCTTGAATCCTTTACGGCCCATAGCATACTCTTCGTCTTCATTATTGGAACTTGAGTATCTTATAACTTACTTCCTTATTTCACCTTTTAATGCAAGTGATCTACTTTGTTCTTCTTGCCTTTAGTTTCTTCATCTTTCTTTATTACTTCTTCATTAACTTTCAAGGTTCCAATTAGTTCGTCAAGAGGTAAGTTGTTTAGATTCTTTGATTCTTCAATGTCGTGACTTTCGCGCGCCATTTGGATGTAGTGCCCTAAGATTTCCTAACAATTCTTGCTAGAGAAACTTTCATCATGTGACTTTTAGACTTGTAATAATAGTGTTAATACTTAGCAAGGCATTATTTATTGACTCCCTCTTTCGGACTTCATAAAATTGTTCATATTGTTGAACATGAAGATTATTTTGTTGCTTTGACTTGATTATTACCTTGATGATGTGTTTAGTAAGAATCTCAAATTTCTTTTGCGGTTTGAAACATTAAAAAATCTTTCATATTCTTTACGTGGAAAAGCATTATAAATTACCATTTTAGCTCATTATTCTTTGCAAGTTTATTTTTTGTATCATCACCTTGTTTATGATAAAGATACAATTTCATCCTTTTTAGTTTAGGATTAAACTTGATTAGGTACGGAAAATCACCATCGATAAGGCATGCCAAAGCGCTATATCTTTCGACTTCACATAAGTTCGAATCTATTTTTCCAATAAATAAATCTCACTTTCAAAATAGTGGTGGTCTTTGCATAGTTGCCTCTAAATATTTTTCGCTTCATTAGACCGATCTCAAGTTTTAAATTCCAATTTATTTTATAAAATTCTTGCTTTGCGTGGCTCTTGGCACCAATTTGTGAAAACTCGAAGGGGGGGTTGAATAGTTTACCAATTTTTGATTTAATATTTATGTTTGTTTATAAAAACTTAGATTCGATTTTTGTGATTCAAAAAACTGACAATATGAACAATAAATAAGTAGAAGCAAATAAAAGATAAGAGTTGGAAAGATCAAACCACAACACAAGGATTTATAGTGGTTCGGTTATGAAGCTCCTCTTCGGCCTACTCCACTCCCCGAGCACCTAACTCGAGAGTTTTCTTCACTATGTCAACAAGCTCCTTTATGGCGAAAGAACATCCTGTTCACTCGTGGCTTATATCTATTTCCGACACTAAGCTATGATGTTCGAGTTCTAATCTTAGCTAGAACCAATCTAACAAACACCAAAAACTTCACATTTGGGTTCACGACTTCACAACTCAACGATATTCACAACTCACTACACAACTTAGCTTCAACCTTGACACAACTACAATAACTTCTTCACACCTTAACAACTTTCACACTTCGTTTACTTGTCCTCACCACCCACTACTTATGTCACAACTTAACTAACACTTCTAGAAAGGATCACCAGATCTTACTATACTTCACAACCAATTCACCAAAACCTAATAACTACACAACTTTACAAGATTTACAAATAATTTACAAGATATGGTGTGAATGCAATAAGATTGCAATGTATACTTGGGTTGTAATACTTCTTTAATTAATTATGGAAGTATTCTTCTCTTGCACTTGAGGAATTGAGCTTGGATCACTTGGAAACAAAGCTTTATGATTAAATGATCAAAGGATTTAGAGAGATGTGTGGGCCATTTTAGAACAGAAAGAATGAGTGTAAAAGGTAAGAAAAATGTTGGGGAATAGTCCAGTATTTATAGGACAAGCTGGAGGAGCGGGGTCTATGGCTGGTCCCCTTAAATAGGGTGTTGGCCCCCTTATAATTAAGGGGGCCGCCCAAGTATTTAAGGGCGCCGCCTATTTTTAGATGCTCCTTTTTTTTGTCCTATTCAGGGGAGGTGTTTACTGGACTTTTTCTAGCCGTTTTAGGTTCGAAAATTTGAAATTCAAAATGTTTATTTTGAATAAAACATTTCTTTTAAATGTAGAAAATAATTTGTGATGTTTATAAAAATGTTTACAACATTTTATAAAAGTTTAAGGTTGAATAAAGATTTCCTTTGATCATAAAATGCATTAAGCATTTATTTATTCATACCTTTAAGTGATGTAAATGTTGAAATGAGAATTTAATTCTAATTACTTGTTTACGTTTAATTTTACGTTGAACGTTTTTATATTTTGTGATTATCAAAACATAAAGACGTGAAAGATATTAATAATGTTTTTAGGCATTATATTTTATCTACACTTATAATAAAACATCGAACTTCTTCAACCAACCTCCACAATACCAATACGAGACATACTCGTGTGAATTTTGTAGAGGGAACTCTCATCCAGGCTTGGATTGTCAAACAGGGAAGACACCTGTCTTTGATCAGGGGACCTGTTACAATTAAGACTTTAGATTTAACCAACCTCTACATTATTTTCCAAGTCAGCCACAACAATTTCCTTGTGAAAATTGTGGGGTTCTTCATGAAAATTTTCAGTGTCAACCGATGAACCAAAATTTCAATTATTCTAATTCATTCAGTTTTGACCAAATTCAACCCCCGCAGCAGTTCGACAATCATCATCCTCAAGAGATTCCAGAAGTCATTTCTTTCTTTGATAGTGAAACAAAGAACGAACTTTATACAATGATGGAAGATTTTATGAAAAGAATTAATCAACAAAGTGAGCAGGAGGCTTTACTTGTAGCTTAAAGAGAACAAGAATTACGTGAACAAGAGCAGGCAGCTCAAGAAAAGGAAGAATTTTCACCGAAACCCGTCTTTCGTCAACTTATTGAAGAAATGTGTGGCACAAAAGTTTGTGAAGAGCAAAAGCAAAATATGGAAGATACGATGCTAGATTTGCTTGAAGATTGTCAACAAAAAGAGCTTTATTGTATACATAATAATGTTGATGATTCAATTGAAAGTGCTTTTAATTCTAAACTTCTCTTGATTAATTTGAATTCTCAACGTTTTGATAAGGAAAAGCAGGAAGTTAAGAATATCGTAGAGCGGGCGACTAAACGTAGAACTCGTATTACAGAATCTTTGTAGAATTTTAAAGTTATTTACAAGGAGAGCACTATTCCTTTAAAAACACCTCAAATTTCTCCGGTTAATGCAATCACACACGACTTACCAACTGAAGAACTTGAGTACTCTCTAAGTATGGGGGATAAGCATCTTGACACTATTTCGGAAACGAAATCAGACAAAGTAATAAAGTCTAGTGTTGAGAACCTTGTCCCAATCCCAAGTGAGTCCGAGGATTTTTCTGATAATGAAAGTGAGTGTGATATGCCAGTTTGTTATGATTTTACTACTTTCTCTAATACTCTCTTTGATTCTAATGACGATTTCACCTCTAGTGATGACAAGTCACTTTCTAATGAGGACGTTCCGAAAGAAATTTTCAAAATGTATTCGAACCCTCTTTTTGATGACGAAGAGATCATTTCTACCAAGATAGATCCGCATTCCTTTAATGTCGAGTCTAATCTTATCGAATCTTTGCTTAATCGAGATACTTTGATTGATTCTTCTCTTAAGTTTGATTATCTTCTCGAGGAGTTCTCCGGTGAACTCGCTCATATCGATCCAATTCCACCAGGAATTGCGGAAGCCGACTTTGATCTAGATGAAGAAATCCGTCTTGTTGAGAATTTGTTGTATGATAATTCATCTCCACGACCGCCGGAAGAACGTAATTATGAAAATGTTGATACGATTATCGAGTCTCCCTCTCCATCTCCTATCCCCGTTGAGGATATTGACTCTCATATGGAGGAGATCGATTTATTTCTTGCTTCCGATGACTCGATGCCTCCGAGCATTGAGAATGACGACTATGACTCAGAAGGGGATATTCATTTTCTTAAAGAATTGCTTAGCAATGATCCCTTTACCCTTCCCAAAATTGAGTCATCTAACCTTGATCATTTTGATGATCCGTCATCTCCTCATCCTCCTTCGGAACCACCGGATGTTGAGATTTGCTTTGACGTTGAGCCCGATACGACCGTGAAGAACGATTTTGATGAGCTAAATGAAGATGAATGTTTTGACCCAGGGGGTGAGATTGATGTTTTTGCAAATGTTGAAGATGACGATTACTTTGCCTTCACATTTATCATTCGAATATTTCTACCGTATCTCACCTACCCTGAGGTTTCTCCTTTACTTCTCTCCACCGGGAGTGAAGACACCATTTTTGACCCTGACATCTCCACTTAAAGCTGGTGGCATCTCATCGGGATGGAACTTTCATGTGCTTTAATGTTTATCCAAACATTAATGAAAGCCCGATTGAGATTTTCTTTTCCATTTGCTTCCCCATGGACAACTTAATTCGGGGTCGAGTCAAGCTCGTGACTCGGTTAACAAAAACAAGCGTTTCTATCTTCTTATCTATTTTCTAACATTTGATGAGAGGGGGCTCGCCTCTTTCTCGTGTTTCGTGTTTTGTGGTTTGTGATTTTTGTCCAGGATTACCCGGATTGTGAAGACTCTCGTGTTTGGTGTTTTGTCCCGGTCCACTCAAGCCTCCTAGCCTTTGCATGCCATTAGTTTGGGGAAATCCGATATCCTACATTATTATCGACTAACATTTATCTTTTAGCATACTTGATAAACGGCTTGAGATTTGTAATACTTTCTCCATGCTCGGATTATGCATTCGACTTTTTGAGTTCTAGTATGGGGTTTTGAGCCTTAGACTAGGAAACATTAAGGATAATGTTTAATTTTAGTATGGGGTAGTATATCTTCGATATAATCTTACCTACCTTTGCCTGTTGTTCTCGCGTATCTCGTTTTCCTGCAAAATTTTTAAATTTTTAAGTCTTAATATCTAGTTTATTGTTCATATAAAAAAAATAAAAAAAAATAAAAAAAAAGTTGAAAAATAGAAAATAGTTGACACGAATGTAGGCTTTCCGTTGGTGAGAACGAAAAGTAAATTTTGACCCGACCGGTTTTATATCTTAGCTTTTCTCCTTAACATATATAGATTGAATTTTGCTAATCTTTTATACAAAGAGCTATAAAACGCAAGTCTAGCTTAAAAAAGCCAAGACTTTGCAAGTTCCCATCATTGATTTTAAATATGCGAAGATCGATTTATTAGAATTAAGATTGTTGCCAGTCTATGTGACTTGTTAAAGTGCCGATCTTAATTCGCTAGGCTAAGTATTCACGAGTTTCTTTATTAGAAATTTTAAATTGTGAAGAACAAGAGATGATAGAGTAGAGTATAAGTTTTGATGCTAAACATAGAATAGTTGGATTTCTTTAAGGATCATAAAGGTTAATTGTGACTTTTTGCTCCCATTAGCTTAATAAACGTTATATAATTGTTGAATAAATAAAGTTTCTTTGGTTTTTGTGATTCTTAGTTTAAATCACTTCGTAGAGATTCCTTCTGGTGAAAGTAAGATACACATCGAGGTTTTGTCAGTGTTGTGGGGAAATAGACTCCTAGACCATGGTCGGCTCGCATACCGATGTGGCAGTTGTTAAAAGACCACAGGACTTGGAAATAAAAAAATTGGCTATATTGATAATAATTATGTTATATAATCAAAGCCGGATATAGATTCTGGATATGGTCGGCTCGCATACGATGGTGACAGTCGTTTAAAGGGTGGAGGTAATAACAATAATAAAACTGTGGGCTGATAAAAGTTTACTGCCTCTTGCTGGCTCACAACCGATGTGGCAGTCTTCTAAATAAGGCACATAGTAATAATCCGAGGCTGATAAAAGTTTGCTGCATCTTGCCGGCTCACAACCGATGTTGCGGCCTTCTAAAAGGCCGAGGATCATCGAGGTTGAAATAAGACTCCTGGACCATGGTCGGCTCGCATACCGATGCGGCAGTTGTTTAAAGGACCGAGGTTAATAAGGTTGCAATAATAATAATAATAAAGCTAAATTTCGACTCTAGGGTTATCTAAATAAAGCCTCTGTCTCTGGGCTGGTAGTTGAGTTGTTTCAGATAAAATAAAAAGGATAACCCCTAAATCATGTGAAGTTAGAACCTTAATGTGGACTTTATTTTCACCACATCGACTCTTTAGGAAAGGATTTCAAACTATTATTGGGTCTAAAATCCGGGTGTTACTTTATTAATAAGGACATAATTTATTTGTCACCAATAATAATAATAAAATCCTTAGAGGAAATTAGGAATAAGGGAGGAAAAGTAAGTACACAATTAGCTTTTATGAGTAGTGTTAGCATTATAGCTTGTATTTTACAATGATCTGGTTTTTAAGCTTGCTTTGGAGAGGTGAAAGTCGGGGACGATGAATTTATCCATTTGAACACTTTTTGTGCTTTTTGTTCCCTGATCCTAAAAGTTATAAATGAATAATGAAAGCAATACATTATGTCACACATGAATAAGTTGTAAGTTGTAAATTACGAAAATCATAAAAATGGAAAAATCTTTGAAAATGGGAAAGCGGGGTGTTTTAATAATTTGTGAATTCTCTTACTTTCCCACAAAAGACTTTGCTTTTTTACTACTTTTCAAAGGATTAGTTTGGGGAGGTTTTGGAGTATTTGGTTTTAAAGCATATAACATTACGTGAGGACACGGCAATCATTTAGTTTGGGAAATTTTGATATGTGAGAAATCACATATCCGTTTTATACTAGAAATGACTCTAAAAAGATGAAATTGTGCAAATTATGCTTGTATATTGCTTGTTTTGTCATTTGTGATGTGTAGGTACGGATATTGCAAAAAGTCACAAGAAAACGGTTAAAACCGGGCAAAAACAAACACGAGACGGATCAAGTACAAAAGAGCCAGAAGTTTTCTATCAACAATGGTCAACAAAAAGTCAACAATAGTCAAGTTTTGGTCAACCACAAAAGTCAAAAACCCTTAAAACTCCAAAACAGCCCTTAATGTTAAACCTATTTCATCAAAAGTCCCTAAATGCATAACACCGTTAGTCCTTTTAATATAAAAGACTAACGATCGTTAAGTTATTTAACCTTTTAACCAAAACCATATTCACCGGCCCAACCCTTTTATATTAAACCCAAAAGCCCAGGTCAACACCTTATATCACCGGGTCAAACTTAAAACAGATAGAAAAAGGGCGCGTAAAACAGTTTTCACTGTTCACGCATCTTCCCCAAATTTACCCTGCACCCATATTACCTTCGTTTAAGTATAATTAACCTTTCTAGAAGCATTCTTCTGACTTTTCTGACATACTGGGGAGCCACGCTGGCAATCCCTAGCAAGCTCATTGGCTAGAGAAACGTGGCATCAATTCCAACGGTCAAGATTGAAGATTAGAAATGGTTATTGATGGAAGGCTAGGATTAAAAGCTCAAGACGCTCCTGAGAGCCTAGAAGCTTCATCGTTCAGCTATAAATAGGAGGAAATATCACACAGTTGATTTTATCTAGCTTAGGAGTAGGAGTAGATTATGGTAGCTTATTTCTAGCTTTTTATTAATATGTATTTTCTTTCTAGCAAATGTAATCTCACTTTTATTAATACAATTATTGTTTTCATTTAAATTCTGTTTTTAATTCAAGTTTTATGTTTTTGCAAATTAAGCTCTTAAATGTTTTTTTAAGTCACTAAAAGTTTAATAAGCTCTGCTATACTCTCTTAAGCTCTCTAATTCACTCATAAGCTAGCTAAACTCTCAATTAAGCTCTCAAAGCTTAACTGAGCTCATTTATACTTAAATCCACTCCAAAAATTACCAAAGCTTTTTATGGAAGGGAAGCCAGTAATGGAAGGGCTTCCAGGACCACACCAGCTTATCATAAGATAAGCTGGAGCTTGTTGAATAGCTCATAAGAGCATTTGATAAGCCTTGTTTGTGCAAAGGCTATCGTAAGTCTCCTTTTTATATTTTATAGCTTTAAAACTGCATTGTAGCTTAATATTGCTTTAACTGCTTATTATTGCTTAGTTTAGTTTAATAATGCTTATTATAGTTGTTATGTGCTTATGATGCTTAATTGATAGTTTAAATTCGTAGTTTACTCTTATTTGTTATAAAACAGTCAAAAACACCAAAAATATTAGCATAGTCTTGAAGCTTATTAATTCTGCTTATTCATTTTTTTAGATTTGTTAATTAGGTCTATTATAAGCTTTTTACTATCTAGTATTAAGGAATTTTAGCTTGGATCTGAAATTTATAAGTTGAAAATGAGGTTTAAAAGTTTAAAGGGGGTGTTTGGCACAAGGCAGTACTAACTTAAGTTAGTACTACCAAAGGCCATTAAACCTTTTGGACTGTTTTTAAACTTGATTTTTGAGTTTATAAGTTTGGATTTTAAGAATTAATTAGGTTATATCAAGTTTAATTCAAATTTGTTAGTAGTGATTAGAATCTGTTAAAATAATTCAAGTTAGTTTGCATTTTTAGCTCTTGTCTTTTTAAGCTGTTATCATTGCTCTTCTTGTTTTTGTTTTAGTGATTTTAAAGTGTAGAAACTAAGATCTTGAGCCTGCATTTGTTCAAATTAAGTTTTGGTCATTTGAGTGCAAACTGCATCAGGTAGTATAAACAGACAAACAGTCATTTTAAAGCTTAATTTTCAGAAGGTAAAAGTAGTTTTTAGATTTTGATTTTTTGTGCACAAATAGATTTTAGGCCATTCTAGATAGATTAGGACTTATTTTAGTTTAAAAAGCTTATTTGCTTATCTGTTTTAAGTCTAGAAGTAGCGCTTTGTCTTTTAATTCAGTAACCAAAAGTAGAGTAAAATGAATTTTCAGCCTTTTCAAGTAGCTTTTTCTTAGCTTAATTAGATTTCAAAATACTTTTTAAAAGTAGTTTTAGATAGCTTTTAGGTCATAGTTTAAGCTAGCACAAGCCAAATTTCCATAAGGATCCGTTTGTGTGCTTAAAATTAAGCTCAAAATTAGCATTTAGGCTGTTTGGCAAACTGTTTTGTGAAAAAGTGCTTATTGGTTTTTCAGCTTATGGCTTATCCATTATGCTCATTTCTAGCTCAGTTGTGCTTATTAGGGTAGTTTTAGGTTAGTCATAGCTTATTTGATTTGGTTTGAGCTTATTTTAGCTTATTAGTGTACTTGTGTTTTAAGAAAAAGTTTAAAAAAGAGTTAAAGTGTTTCTGTCTGTTTTTAAGCTAATTTTTAGCTTATTTACTTGTTTTCATAAAAAGCTTCTTTTATAAATTTTGCTTATTATTAGCTGTTCTACAAGTTTGCTTTTCAAAGTTTTTGAAAAAAAATAAAAAAGGGAAGAGGGGAAATTGTGGGTGAGCAGGACTCGAACCCACAACCTCAACCCTCCTCAACCTTTTTATAACACTCCACACACAAACACACTAACCACTGCGCCCTTGGGACTTTTACGTCCTAAGGTGCGTCTTTTATTCTTTTAAAGACGTTTTTGAGTTTAGTTATAATAAGCACTTCGAGTGCTTAATAGATTTTTCCCGGCTTATTTAGTTTAGTACTTTAGGATTTTATATTTTTCATGCATCTTCTTCACAGATTCAAGGTATTTTTATAATTTTTCTTAGATTTTTAAATTTAAGTTTAGTATTTTCTTGAATTAATTTAGTTTAAAACTTTAAAAAATCATAAAAAATAGAAAAAATAATCAAAAAATAAAATTCTTTTTTATAAAATTTTCTTTTATCATATTGTAGGCTTAGGATTTAAATTTACTCGTAGGGTTAAAAATTTATAATTTCACTTTTTAAAGAACGGGATTTGATTCTCGTTCTCGTTTTCTTCATTTTTTACTTAACGCACCCTCGGTTTAGGATCTCCTTAGCTTTTTCTTACAAGTTAGTAATTAGGATTAGGAAAAGTTAAAAAAATCATTTTTAGGTTTAAATTTAGGTTTAATGTCGCGTTTCTTTAATTCCCGTTTACGTTTTAATGCTTACGTGTTTAATATTTTTCATTTATTGTTGACTTGTTTTCGTGCTTTTATCTATTGTCATTTATATTTAGTAGGTTTCGAAAACCAAATCAATAATCTTTTAAAACCAGCAAACGGCGCGATCACAGGACTTATAACCGATTTTTCAATTCACGCTTCGTCGAGGGGAAAACGACCCGGGAGGTTTTTGAGATAACTTTGGTTAAAAGTTTGTTTCTTAAATCCGACAGAAAATACTTACTATACTATAATTGTCTAATCCTTATATACTAATATATTATAGTATATAGAGTGTGTTCGGATGTGATCAAGTATCTAGGGTTGTCAATGCACCAGCAGAAATGCTGCAAGGGCTAGACGAACAGATGGAACGTAGGAGTGATGGAGCATTGTATTACTTAGATCGAATATGGGTTCCTTTAACGGGTGATATTCGAAAAATTACAATGGACCATTAGTGGGAATGATTCAATCTCGGTCACCCAAGAGCATATAAGATGTACAATGATCTTAGAGACATGTACTGGTGGCCATGAATGAAAAAGGATATAGCCTTGTATGTTAGCAAGTGCTTGACTTGTTCAAAGATTAAGGTTGAAAATCAGAGGCCATCCGGCCTACTACAGCAACCTAAAATCCTTGAGTGGAAATGGGACAGAATAGCCATGGATTTTGTCACAAAATTACCAAGGACCATTAGTGGGAATGATTCAATCTCGGTCATTATGGATCGATTGACTAAGTTAGCTCATTTCCTACCTATGCGTGAGGACTTTAAGATGGAAATACTAGCTAGGCTCTACCTCAATGAAATCATACCAAGGCACGGTGTGCCAGTCTGGATAATATTCGATCACGATGGTCGCTTTATGTCATGATTTTGGCAGTCAATGCAAGAGGCATTAGGAACACAATTGGACATGAGTACGGCTTACCATCCCCAGACCGATGGTCAGAGCGAGCATACTATTTAGACCTTGAAGGATGATGTGACGTTGTGTGGTGTATAATTTATTGATTCAGGTTTTAAATTTATATTTTTCCAACTAAACTAAAAACAACACTTTAACGGGCAGTGTACCCGATCGGTAGTAGTTTAGTGGTAAGTAGGGTGTCGAACACTTGAAGCGAGGTTAAATCTATCAATTTAATTAATATCTTGGTTATATAATCTATGTTAATTCTACTCTATTCTAAACCTATGCTAAACCTATGTCAGTCTAATATCCTAATTCTAACGGAAAAGGGGGTTTTTAGCCTGAGAGACTGACATGGTTTAGTTAGTGTCTACAATCAATTCAAGACACTTTAACCCACGCGAGCTAATTAACAAAGAATAAAAAAGCAGTCGAACCTTATATAAGAAAATTATATTAACCATTATTAATCTGATTAGAAAGTTATTTTGTTTATTAAGTGCAATGATTTCTTCTCTCGAGGTGGCATATCATTCTTAAGACTTAGGCGTTACATCATCCTAAGACATAGACACAATAATTCTGTCATAATTTAAGCATCTGCATAAAGCATCCTTATTTTATGATTATAATCTATCTTAGGGATTAAGGCAATGGTGATCTTGTTAAACCCTAGCTCATAGAGACTTTACCCACTTACCGCTTAATGGTAATTTATACACTAGTAGTCCACTTGTCCAAATATCCAATGGAATTAGAACATTACTTGTTGAATTATCTAGGTCACCTGCTAGTCAACGCGATCAATAAACCATCGACAATGTCCAATTAACTAGTTAAGCCCAAAGCGTATCCTAGACATAAACTTAGAATGTAACACCCCCAAAAATCACTTACAACGCAGCGGAATACCAAATGGGGTGTTACTTCGTAATACACAGCAATAGATACAAGAGAAGACCTCTATGGTGGCGTTTGAATAATAACATTTGTTGATTCAATAAAAAATTGAATTTTACTAAATACTTTTGTCCCATAATTTGCAACACAATGAAAAGCTTGAATGTAATGAATCCAATGCACATCAATTGTCCAACGATCTATCACACCTGAGAAAACATGTTAAAAAGTGTCACCTTAAAGTTGGTGAGTAATGATTAGTTTTAACTATAAATGGAATCCACTGTATATCACAGTACTATGTAAAATCCAAAGATTTATAACGAATAGCCACAACACTTCGGCTCTCCCGCCGCACACACCAACCTTTTACCTGTACATTCTTATCCCAAAGATGTATTAGATTGCATGACAGATGTAATGTCACAAAATATTCCAAGTATTGTATGATGTTGGGGGGCCCTGTAGTCCCCTAAAATGATCCGACATGTTATACACGTTCGTTTACTGGTGATAGCTATTCACCCGAACGGGGGTTGTCAATACCGAATGGATCTATAATGGTTCGTTTACCAAAGTGATCGCTAATCACCACGACAGGGACCACACCCGAATAGATGTATTTCATAACTTTCGCGCTCACCCCAAAGTGAATTACAGTTCATGACGCTGTGACGTAGACCTTGTAGTAACCTAATTTTGGGCAGGGATACAAATAATGCGTTATATACTCCCGTTACCGGTGTTCCTCCAAGAGCACCCGGGGCAGTAAAGTAATGCGGTATATACTCCCGTTACCGGCATCCCCTCCAAGAACACCCCGAGGCAAGTAATGTAAAAATATGTACTCGTTACCGGTGTCCCCTCCAAGAACACCGGGCAGTAGTTTTATTGCTATCAGTTCAATTAGCTAGCTAATCCGAAAATTATTTAATTCGTATAAAGTATGCATTTGTGAACCAAAAAATGGAAATCAAATATATGTATCCATAGCGAAACTATGCAAATAAAGTATGGAAACCAAATTCGTAAACAATCCTGTTAGAATGCATTTGTATACAAGCATGTTTCACCCCGAATATATGTGAAACCAGTTAAAAAAAAATGGGGCTATAAACTCACAAATATCCTTTAAAAACATGCGATTGTTATGAGATTACCAAATATAAGTTTTTTGTTAGACAAAGGCAATGTATCCCCCTCGCGGGTTATAAAAAATTTATAGATTGAAAATCGAGGCTATGAACACAATGATTAAAGACCCGATCAAATTAATCCAATTATTTCACAACTGAATCTGAACGATCCGACAAGACCTAAATTATGTCGTTCGATTATAATACAAGTACTAAATACGATCAACGATGCGTACATCGTTACCACGAAATCTTACATATTTTTATATGTATGCAGTCGTATATACATGTGATGAGAAATCCACTTGCGCGTCTTAAATCCTTAACATTAGTCATATTTTATGAATTTATACTATTTTCCGTCCAATCCTAACTTATCTCAATTTCTAAAGCCGATAAGCTCGCGGGCAACGTAAAAGCATACGAACAACTTTCGTGTTCGCCGGAAGGTGAACGGTCTCGAAGTGATCAAATATTTAATTAATAATCTGTCATTTTTAATTTTTATTAAATACAACCTATTTTTCTTCTTATAGTGTATATTCTGATTTTGTTCAGTTTCTTCGTTATTGGGAGTTAGTAAGTCCGGTTTTATGTCTAAACGTCCGTCAAAAATTAATTTGTTATTTTTTGTTATACCAGAGTCTAAATTATCAAGTCACGAATTTGAATTCCCACTTCTATTTTCTGTTTTATAATTATCCGTTTCAATAAAGGGCACTAAAGTCCTGTTGTAGTCCAAATCTCGTCTCAATTGTGTCTAATATCACATTATACATTTTAATATCAGTCACGTTTTAATATTTATTTCAAATTTTAATAGGACCGCGCTAAGTTATAATATTTTTATCACATTATATATAATCGATTAAATGAAACAATTTATATATTTTCCGCGTTAACTAATAAAACTCACTTTGATTTGGGTGTCAACACACTCCACGCGACGCACCACGGCTGATGGACAGCCAAACGCACCTTAGTGCGGTGGGCTGTTAAGCCAAAGCACCCTTAGGCTATTTTTGACCGCTAAACGCACCTTGTGCGTTTCTGTCTAAAAACCCCAACACCACCCTTTTGTGATATATTCTCAATTCCAAATCGCCCCTTTTTGTGTTTCTAATCAACCAACACACCCTTTGACCCAAACAGCCCATTTCGGCTGTTAAACCCTCAACCAAACGCCCTAGGTGGGGTTATCAAACCCGACCCAACTAACAAACCAACACCCCTTGGTGTTTATAACAACCAAACGCACCCTCGCGGCTGTGAACTCAACCCGAAGCACCCTCCCCTCGTGGCTTTCTTGCTGCCACTTAAACCAACACGCCTTGGGTGGGCTGCCACAGAACACAACACCCTTGTGGTAATAACCTTAACCGAACCCAACTTACCCTCGTTGGCCCTCGGTTGATACCACCATTTAATCTGACGCACCCTTCGGGGGTTAAAACCACACCCATGAAAAGAAAGAGGTGACCACGAGCCTGCACCTTGAAGGTGCGGCCTTGTTGGAGGGGGGGTCTGTCCAACCGAACCAAAACTCACCGGCGGTGGTTAACCCATCCGACGCACACTTGTGCTTTCTTTTTATTATCATACCAAGCGTACCCTATGTTACCGCGATATCAACTCGAAACGCCCCCATGGGCTGTTACACACGAAAACAAACGCACCTCGTGCTATTACTACCACCCGCAACCCGTGGGGCGGCGGCGGTGCTTACCGAAACACCACCTATGTGGTGCTCGGAGGTCCCGAAAACGAACACCCCTTGGGTGTTTTTGATAAACTGGACGCACACATGCTGGCGTTTATAAAACCCGCACGCACCCTTGGTGGAGCGTGGTTGTGATGGTGATGATGAAGATGGTGGCGATAGTGGCGAGTGAGGGAGAGTGATGGTGGGGATCGGATAGATCGGGAGATGGGGAACATATTTGGTGTTGGTCGGAAAAGTCACCGGAAAACTTTTCGGTGACCGGAGGTGGTGGCGGCGGTGTTCCGGTGGCCGGATATTTTGGGATGAGGAGAGAGAGGGTGTTATATATAAAGAGTGTGTGTGTATAAGATGGAAAGAAATGAAAATGATATGTAATTTATATATATATATATAAACTTTAATATTAAAATGTAAAATATTTAATAGTTGAGGGACCCAAAGTGTAAAACTTTTGGTATAGTTTTTATAAAAATGGTCCGGGACTCATTTGAGCGACCTAACTGACGATTCAAATCTCGAAACTTGCGCCATTGTTTTTTATAATCATTTTTCTGATAAAAATGAGTATTTATTTGATAATATTTCAGAAATATTTTATAACATTAAATAAAATATCTGTTATTCATTTTGTGAACCGGTTTCGCTCCGTCTGAAATAAAAATGGATTTCAACTCGAATAGTCGCGTTTTCAAAAACGCTTTTAATTAAACATGTTGAATAATTTTGTTATCTTTTTTGATTTAAATAAATACTGATAACAAAAAACATATTTATTGTTTATGTGTGTCGCGGTCTGTATACTTGTTAGAATAATGTTGCGGTGCTGTTTTCGTCCCTTTTCGCTCCGTTTTCCAGGTCTGGGCAAACTAAAAGTTGTCAGGAATGTCATTCCACATCAAATTGCTTTAGAGTCCGAGTGCGGTGAAAACGTGGATTTAGATTGATCGTTTCTTTAAGTCAAGCCAGACCTAAAAGTCAAAGAGTGGACATCGTTATTCAAAATTCGAGAAATTTCGGATGTTACATAGAAGGAATATTTGTGTAACTATGATTCTGATGTATGATTACTATATGGAGCGCTATCGGACTCTGATTTATTGGTCTTTGTCACTAGATCAGTTGAATGACGGTCGTATACAAAATGGCGTATACAAGTATACATTGATAAACATATCATGAATACAACGGATAAATCAAGAAATCGATATAAACAAATACCAAAAATTTAGATCTTATTTATAATGGCTAATACCGAAAGGTATTAGCCTTCAAACGTCATAATAAATACAAGAGTAATTATTTAGCCAAGGTAAACTAACCGAGTTAACAAATGATATCAAAAACTGAACGATTACTAAAGTATACGGAATTACACGTTGTCTCCTATGGAATTGATAACGCTGCTCGACCTTTTCTGCTATTTTTCTCCTCTGAAAATCGACTTTTATGGTTTAGGTATCGAGAATATGATTTAGCACCCTTAAAACTCATTTTTGAGTTTTGTATTTAGAGGGTCTGGAAGTCGGTTTGATACGATGTATCCAATGAGTTAGATACGGCGTATTAGGGATTTCTTGGAGTAGGGACCACGCTTGATATATTCCAGAATATTATATTCATTCCATATCTTGAATATGACTTATTGAGTCTCTCTGGATACGGCGTATTGAGCTTTATCCTCTGTGGTCTTTGGTGAGTGCAGGCATGGATACACCGTATCTTCCTTGATGGATACGGCGTATTGAGCTTTATCCTCTGTGGTCTTTGGTGAGTGCAGGCATGGATACACCGTATCTTCCTTGATGGATATGGCGTATTGGTCTTCATAATAGTAATTTTTAAAATATCTTCATTTAAGCTCTAGAATGCGCACCTTTTGCTATCTTTCATCAATTACTTCATAATTACTGCAATTCTCAAATATAAATGATTAAGTAACAATTCTTAGCAATAACTATACAAAATGGGTTAATAAAATGGGATAAATGATGCTATAAAATAGACATTATTTGATGTCATCAGTTCTTCATCCAACCGAACATATTCATATAACATTCATATAAAAATTTCTTTTTTTGTTCTTCATCTAGTTGACTACCAACACAAAAATTAAAACATTTACCAAACTCACTTTTACAAAAATTAGATCTGAAAACTACAAGCCCTCACAAGTATAAACACACTTAAATTAAAACCCACTATAATCAATTATCTGGGCTGATCTGGGTAGATTAGCGTAGCAGGTTTGGACAACAGCGTGACCAAATTAGCGGCGGGTCTGGCCGAATATTGGCAGCGACGTGGTGGTGTCCTTGTTAATGACGACTGTTGATGTGGTGGTTTGTTGATGTTCATGAAAAATTAGTTGATTTATTGTGGCCAGTTTTTTGATTTTGAAATAAAAAGAAGAGTTAATTA
>BQNB010113707.1:0-21887 GCA_026074375.1 Tanacetum coccineum
AACAAATACCACTTTTGATGGAAAAATACCACAAATAATATTGTAGACAATTTGACATTGAAAGTTCTTTTTTGAAAAATTGTGTTCAACGATTTTTTAAAACATGATAGAAGACTTCTCTTCTATTTAAAGAGTAAGCGCACTGAAGCGTACACTTCCCTATTACTTTCGGGTCCGAGTTATGCACTGAAATGTACATAAGTCTTTATGAGAAAATTTAAAAATGACATATTTTGAAAGCATTTGAAACTCCTGTTCGAACTTCATTTACACGCCCGTGTCAATGTTAATCAACATTTCTGTGTATGTAAATGTTATCGATTCTAAGCGACATGTCGAGAAGATTCTTTTTGGTATTTTTGAAATTTTCTGATTTTATATTTTGTTTTTCTAGATTTTATATTTTTCTATTTTCTTTTTGTTGATTTTATATTTTTGTATTTTCTTTTTTTTTCAAAAATATTTATAAATCAAAATAAAGAGAAAAATAAAAATAAAAATATTTACAAATCGAAGTTTCCATTAGCAGTGACAGTTGTTGCTAGAGTTGAAGTAGATGAAGTAGAATCTCGTTGTTGTTGACGTTTATCGGATGCATCAGCAGTAGTAACAGCGAAAGACTTTGAAACAACTTGATTTTCTCCATTGAAATATTTGTCGAACGAAGATCCGAATAGACTTTCCAACTCTATCATTGACATCATGACTAACATATCTGCTTTAGGAACTTCTGTTGACGTTGTGGTGTGAGGCTTGAACTGATGTGTTCAAACGTCATTTGACATTGAGGTTCGAGGCTTGAACTGTTGTGTTCAAACATCATTGTAAATTCATCATTTGTGAATCCACTGTGATAATGGTTTCTTAGATATCAACTTTTTCAGCAACCACACTCTGAGGTTTTCCTGCTATACATTGTATAATGCACCTGCACTTAAGTCAATTCTTTGTTGCTTTTGACCATTGAGTGATGTACCTGCACTTAAATCCAGAGTTTGTTTGCATACATGAATATTAGGGATATCTACATTGGAACCATGTGTGAGTTCACTGTCAACCTTGCCCGTGCAAGAGTCGAATGTCTTTCCTGTAGGAATCCACCTAAGACCAACAGATTTGAAAATTCTACCCGTGGGTTTCCACCTTAGATCAGATCTAAAAGATGTTTTCTCATACACAGCGGAAGTCTTATTGGGAGAAAACCTATGTCCTGTAAAGATCTGCCTACCAGGTTTTTGAGTATGACTCTTTTGATCTACGGGTTTGTTTCTGTTTCTAGTCTTATGGGATTGAATCTTTGCATGTGAATTCACTTCCTTCAGGAGTTTTGTTATACAAGCATCATGATTTGCATTAAAGACACACTTTTGACATGTTGAACAAACAAAGTGTTTGGAATCTGAGAAAGAACTAGAATTCTTAGAATGATATGCTTTGGGGACAACCGTTATTGTTACGCAACTACTCTTAGATACAGGCAAACTCCTAGGTGTTTGATTTTTGCTCCTAGGTTTTGGTTTGCTATCATCAGCAGTGCATTGAAATCTAGCAGAAGGCATCACACTAGTTTTTGAGTTCCTATCTCTTTCTTGTGTCTTTTTCTTAGCTTCATCTAGATAGTGATTATGAACCATGTCGTTTGAACTAAATCTTGGCATGTTCTTAGAACTATTCCTAGATGAGCTAGATGCAATCATATGATCAGGTTTTGCAAAGGCGATTTCTGTTTTCTTAGGCAAATAGTGTTGAGTGACTGGTTTTGACAAACTGTTATTCACATCAATGTGGGAGGAAAACTGTTGTTTTGACATTTGGGGCCTTTCAGATTTAAACGCATTCGGTTGTTTAACAACTGATTGGTTTCTTAGTGATGGTAAAACCGGTTTCCCCAATACTGATGTTTTATCAAACTTAGTATCTACACTATTTCCTTTTAACTTCCTTAAGTCATTTTTTAAAGTAGCAATTGCAAAAACCTTTTCCTGAATCTGAGCTTTTAAATCAGCATTATTAGCAAGCAAAGAAGTTGTCTGTTCTATAGTCTTAGATCTCGTAATTTTAATAGAATCATACAAATCTTTGTAATGCTTTTTCAAAGTTTCATTTTCCTTATTTAAATGCTCATTCTCTGTAAGTAATTTAGCCACACTATGTTCTAATTCGATGTTTATTGTTTCAAAAGCTTCAATTTCCTTTTTAATCTTGGCTTTATTACTTGTTTCATTCAAAATTTGACCATGTTGCCCCGATTTTAAAGCTTGATTTTGATATTTAAGTTCAAGAGCAATACAATGTGCTTCCATTCTTAAAAAATCTTTTTGAAATTGGGCAACGGTCTTTTTGAGTAAAATATTTTCAGACTCGAGTGATTGTTTTGAGTATTCAGTTGTCTGGTTATCAGGTGATGAATCAAGCATAGGACTTTTAACTTGACATTGTTCAGGATACTGGTCAACCCTACCTTCATTAATGATTTCAGGTTGCTCAGTATGTTGTTGTCCTATAGCAAAGATATTACATTCAACAGTCAATTGTACCTCAGCCATTGGCTCTTCGTCATATATGGGTCTGATATCTGCATCATCAGCATCTGTATCATTCCCTGACCTGCTGTTGTCATCTTGCACTTCTGATTCTGTTCCACTGCTTTCTGTGATAACCAAATCACATCTACCTGCTTTACCCGTAGTCACTCCTTACTCTCTAGCGTCATGCTTCTGTCTTTTTTTCACCTTCTATCATACTGTTTTGTTGATGTGTTTCTTTCGGAAAGGACTTCTTGACATTAACATTGTTGACAGTAGTGTATCTCTCAAGTGTTTAACCTCGATTCTAGTGTATTTAACAAAGTACTTGTCTGTCATTTGACTATCATAATCCAAAATAAACTGTGAATTGATGAACTTCTAAAACTGGTTGTTTATCATCCAAAAAGCTGCCATGGATCCATCTTCTTGAAATTCATCTTTGTCGAGTTGCTTTTGTAGTTGATCTATGTTGAGGAGCATTATACTTGTTAAGGTATCAACATCTTGACCAAAGAGTGACATGAATGCCCGTTTGAATCCATGTTCATGTCGAGTGCCTTTTATGTCTTCTTTAGAAAGAACTTGAAGGTGTGAATGAAGAGATCGAAAATATGCCATGCATCTTTCTTTTGCTTTTGACATCTTGTATTTGATTGCATGTACATCTTTTGTTGCAGAATCCAAGCTGATTTCTTTTACTGATTTGCTGGATGCAGTGTCTTCTTTCTCAGAACAAGTGTTTTGTATGAAAACTAAATCAGCTTTAAATGAATCAATATACAATGCTTGGATTAGATTTGAATGATCTTCTTGTGTATATATCAACTTCTTTTGTTTCAACAAATGTGGAGTCTGTTGTTGATGAAGTATTATCTCAAGCATGTATTTCCCAATGGAATCCATGTTACAGATCATTGCATCTTTGAAGGATTGTGCATCAAATCTTGTATATTTTTGCATACGCTTTTTGAATTCTGAATTGAAAGCATTTTCAAACATTGTTATGAGTTTTGTCAAAATAGTCTTGCAATCAGTCTGAGAAATTATTTCTTTGGTAATATGTCGTTCTATTAAATCCAGGTCTTGAGCGAATGTTCTTTTGAAGATAGACATGGTACCAAAATCTTGGAAAGTTTCTATGAGGAACTTAAATTGTGACTTGACTTCTCTAAGATTGTTCAGGCATCTACTTCTTGAAACTTGTGTCTTCTCTTGAACTTTAGAAATTGAACACGAAGAAATTGTGTCATTGTGAAGAACACTTGATGTTTGAGTTTGCAAATTAGTATTAGTATTTGACATTTTGATGTTGTGAATGGATATCAGATCTTAAGTAGGTAAAGTAATTGTTGTTGTGGATTGAAATCAATTAATGTTCACGGGATTTTACAAGTCTTTGATTAAAACCGAGAAAAGAATGAAATCTTTCGCGGGATTTTACAAAATCAAGAAGAAACCGTGAAACAATAATTAATTGTGGTTGAAATCGTTGTTGTAATCGAAAAACTTGAGCTTTTGTAACGATTAATGAGCTTAAAACGATGAACGGTGCACAAACTTTCAACTTAAAATGAGTACCGGTTAATTAAAACTCAAATAAGGACTAACGGTGTAAGGTTGTTTTAACAAAGAGGTTTAAAAAACAAACAAAGGACGAAGGGTGAATTTGGATTAAAGTCTAGGGGATGCATGTGACACAAATGAAAACTTGATAATTAATACACCAAATTCCCTCCAAACTATATCTTCTACGTTTTTCAAATTTCAAAAATGAAACGAATGAACTTTTGATCTTATGAACTCATACGGTTATCGTCGGTGAAATCCGAATATACCACAATGATTGAAAAAGGATCACGATCATAACGGTATAAGTTATAAGTCCCGTAGATATCCGACACTAGAAACC
Organism: Tanacetum coccineum; assembly: GCA_026074375.1. Lineage (NCBI taxonomy): Eukaryota > Viridiplantae > Streptophyta > Magnoliopsida > Asterales > Asteraceae > Tanacetum > Tanacetum coccineum. The sequence continues at coordinate 4,438 of BQNB010113707.1, forward strand.
AAAAAATCCGAATTAACTTAAAACGTGTAGAATTTGATCTAGATGAATTGGTAACTCGGTTCCGAATGTTTATGAGTTGTTCGGTTGTCAAAGTTTGTGAGTTGTTCAGTTGTTAAAGTTTATGAGTTGTTCAGTTGTCAAAGTTTGTGAGTTGTTCGGTTGTCAAAGAAAACGAGTTGTTCGGTCTTCAAAGAAAACGAGTTGTTCGGTTCTCCTTGAAATGAGTTATTCAGTTTATACTGCAATGAGTAGTTCGGTGCAAGTAGTCCGGTTCCAACAGAATATCAAACACCTTGTAGGCGTCTTCTTTTTCACACCGTGTACAAACAAAATAAGCCACTGATATCACAAAAAGCTTGAAATAAGCTTGTAAAATCACCGAGTAAGCCACGAAGACAAACAGATAATAAGCTCTTTTACATGAAAATAAGCTACGATCAAGAACCTTGATACGCTGGTTGGTTTTAAAGAAGTAAAACACAAACTACTATGAAGGAAAGAAAAAAATAAAATAAAAAACCACGCAAAGAAATAAAACAGAGACGATAAGAAGTGATTTTTTCTTTGTCAAACCTCAAAACTACCCTTATTTGGTTGAACTAATGAAACAACACATTTTTAACTTTTTGTAAAAAAATTTCCCCAGATGATGCCTACTGTTACTAAAGATAAGCCCAAAATGTGGATTTTAAACAGAAAGCCCAATGACAAAAATTATAGTGTAACAAAAAAAATTGCCAAATAGAGAAAAAAAAAGCCCTTTTAAGTCGAACCAATAAGCTCAAATAAGCTCACAACGAATAAGCTTAACCAACCACAAACATAACTAAACACTAAACCCACCCGTGGCGAGTGATACCAAATGTTATCCCAAAACTTAACCCATATTACACCAATAAGCCATACCAATAAGCAATAAACTAGAAAAGAGATAAAGGAAAAATGAAAAATTAGAGAGAGAGAAAGTAGAGAGAGAAAAAAGAGAGAAAGATTATATTAGAGAGAAATTTGGTGAGTTACAAATGAGAGCAAATGCAAACAACACCCTATCCATGTGTGGAGAGGGTCCTATTTATACCCTTAACCCACTAAGCGGCGTATGGGCTTGTTACTTGGGTCGGGCTTGGCATATCTTGGGCTTTGAGCCCGAAACACGGACAATATTAGATTACAATCCAAGCCCGTTGAACCCGACTAGCCTATTACTTAACAAGACCAATTACGACTAATAAGACCGATAACATTCTATACACCTTAGACACTACTACAATTTCCTTACCGGCTCGGTGGAGTGGATAAATTTTTACTAAATTCAAAAGACACAAAAGAGACGCTTGCTCCCGAATCGTATAATACATGAGCGGGTATGGAATTAACAAGGATTGTACCTGTTACAACATCACACACTACTTTGTATTCTTCGATGACCATCATGTAAGCTCGAGCCGTTGGAGTAGGAACCCTCGTCTTTTCCACTTTTTCTTCTTTGACTGACTTCAAGGGTTTAGCTTCAATCACCTTCGGGTTAGGACATTCATTTGACTTGTGTCATAATTGATTACAATTATAACACAAGATCATCGGCTTCTTGCAATCCTTGCTCATGTGGTTCAAGGCACCACATTTGTAACAACCTGGCAAATTCGCGCGACATACTCCAAGATGAGTTTTATGACAGTTCTTACATGGTGTCTTGATTTGAGTTCCTCCACTCTTTCTTCCTTGATCGTGTTTAGGCTTTTTGGCAATCACGGATCTCTAAACTCAACTTTTCCTAATTGGTTCATTCAGCCTCCTTATTATTTTTCCCCAATAAGTTCACCTCTCTCACACGAAGCTTACTTAGAAGTCATCTCAAAGTAGTTTATTTAAATGGAGGGAGATTATTTTATCGGTATATATTCACGTAGCATCCTTTGAAACCTTGCACCTTGAGTTTTCATTCCATGGTACTCGGGACAATAACGAATCAAGTCATTAAACTTCTTCCACATCTCATACACCCGTCTCATTAGTTTGCGTAAGAGTTTAAAACTCTTCTCGATTTTATCAAATTCTTTGGCGGAGTAATCACGTGGGAATAATTCTTTAAAATTTTTCCTGTACATTGCTCCTTACATTCTTCACCATTCTTCACAAACTTTCCTTCCTACCCACATCTATCATATCACGAGAAAAGTTTGGAAGCAAAATTAACTTTATTCTTCTCCTTGCAATTACTAGTGCGGAATTCACCTTCGACGGCGGCAAGCCATCTTGTACTAGAAATTGGGTCAAGTGCCCCCATCAAACTTTGACACATCACATGCCGTGAAATCATGATAAGTTATCATTTCATTCCTATAATCATTCATAATCACCACATCTTTCTTAAATTATTCTAGTCCCTTTTGGACACCTCCTTAAGATTGTCGGCTTGTATGCTAATATAATACGCAATACATTCTTGATCGCTTTTCCTAATTGCTCTTTTCAAATCGTCTTAAAGCTTTCGTCTCATCCTCCGTAAACCTCTCTATAGTTGAGGCTCGGACAGAGGAAGAACCGTTATCATTATCATCATGCTCCGCATCACTAGCCAAAGGTTCGGCTCCTTTGGAAGTTGAGGCATTTAGAACTTCCTTGTGATGCGTATTCACCATCTTCTTCTTCTTACTAAAATTAAGATTTTAAATTATCAAGCACCGTTATACATTTATTCAATTCTACTTATAACATTTCAAATTCTTACTCTTACTCTTAATCAAACCTATATTTGCCCTGTATGTATAACCTCTACAATTTCGACTATACATATGTATCATATTTTTATCACAACGGTGGCCAAGTGTTGTCATAAAAATGCTCTACACATGTATTTTCGAAAGTCGCAAAAATTATACACATACTACCTATCCTTTCTCAAACGCACCTAAAAGTCTAGGTCTAGGGAAATCCTAATTATGATCATCCTGAACTCTTTGGACCAAGAGCTCTGATACTCAGGTTGAAACCCCCTTTTTTTATTTGACTCAAAAATACCAAAATATTTAACCTTTTTAATGAACATCAGACCGGAAAAACTTTACATTTTTACTTTACTATTATTTAATATTTATATCTCCAAAGACCCTTATAAACTTTAATATTCAAAAACCTTTCAATTTTATTCATACTAAATGTATCATCAGACATGAGGTTATGGCGTAACCCACGAGTTTGGTTTACGGCGTTAAACCTTTTACTCTGTTTTATGTTACTGCGTAAACATAAGTTTACAGCATCTCAGAATGTACCTCATTTTTTTGTTACGACGTAAACTTGGTACAGGGTAAGACACTTGGAATTTAAAAATTAAACATAACATATCCCAAAGACTCAATCCAAATCATGACCTGTTTTTAACTAATTTCCTTGGCAACATCCTTTGCCAAATTTCTATTTCTTAATTTTCACTAGACAACAAGTCATGAACTATTACTAAATGTTCCTTGTTCGATTCATAACTACACATACATATCCTTTCTAACATTTACTTGACAAAACAAACTAGACACTAGCTTTGAACCCACACATGACATACATGATCGTTTAACTATTTTGTTTTGACCACAAAATGAAATTAACCCATATAACATACAAAATTTTACCAAAACCTCGGACATGAACACCTTGGGGCTTCAATTCAATATCCTTTCGGTCAAGAAGACGGATGTCTTCTACTTACCGAAATCAAAATATCCAACTTCCTACATCAACAAGCTAATTCTTCTCTTTACCCTTGTCCACGCTACTCGAACCTACAAAACATGAGTAAACTATATCCGTAAGCAAAAGCTTTGTAAGTACTTGACATAAACTACTTTCAAACAAGTTATAGCTAGTAATAAAACTAACCATAACACAACAAGGAGTATAATCAATACATTCATACATACCTTTAAACAAGCATAATAATTATGCTAACATTCACATTACTAGCATTGGATCTAAGCTAAACAAAAATTCACAACTCCTTGTACATTACATAACAAACATCATAACTATCATTATGATATCATTCATAAGTTTAGTCAAGATACTTACCTCAATTGAGTCTCTAAATTTCTACTTGCACACAAGACTTGATTCTTCTTAGCTTCCTACTTGTAAATTTACCCTAATAACAACTAATTAATGTTTAGAATCATGAATTGCTAACTTTTAACCATTATACCCAAATTGATAACATAAACCTTAATTTCTATATTAAATCATTACTTACTTGATGAAGGGTTTGAGATTAAGGACTCCTAATTGCTTGATTATCCTTCTTCTTTGATCAATTTCTTTAATTTAGAAAGCCCTAGATTTCCCTCCTTTTTCTTCTTGATGTCGATACAGACACAACCACACACATACACTTGAGTTTTCTGGAAAATGCCAGAATTAACTTATTTCTAATATTTAATTTTTCAAGTTTATTAATTTGGCAACATTAGTCCTCTAAGTTTTATTCTTCCTATTTTTGACACATAACTTATAATAACTGAACACTTATTTATTTCAACTTATAAACATTTACACATTTTATTTATAACTTACATTCTACATAATTAATTACTATTATTCGTACTATAAAATAATACATTGTCGGGCAATGGGTGTTACAATTATTGCTGCTTATTATTGGTTTTATGAGTGCTTATTCCTTATAGTAAATTATATGAATGCTTTGATTAAGTTGTGTATTTGTTAAACTGATTACTAAGACTGTTTGCTTAGATGGGCACCTTGATTATGTTCGACACTATGCCTGCTTATGATTGATTGTTTTTCCATGACTTAATTTTACTAATTATTACTGTAAAAACTAGAAGGGGGGATGGGGTAAATAGTTTTTACCGTTTTATAAATAAAACTTAGATTGTCGACTTATGTGAATTCAAGAGATATACACAAGTGTATATGATAGCAATGCAATAAGTAAATAAGTAATCTACGAAGTATAAACAAGTAAAGATAAGAAAGTTCAAACCGATGACACAATGATTTATAGTGGTTCGGCTACGAAGCTCCTCTTCGCCCTACTCCACTCCCCAAGTACCCAACTTGAGAGTTTTCTTTACTATGTCAACAAGCTCCCTTTAGGCGGAGAAAACCGTACACGTCGCTTACACTTTTTCTGGTACTAAGCTAAATACCGAGTTCTACTTCGAGATAGAACCAATCTAACACACTATGTATTTTGTGGCCTAAATACTAACCTATCATACACATATGATACACACAACACAAGAGATACAAGATAAATGATTATCACAACCGTGATGACACAACTAAACTAATAACACTTGAAGCTTCACGTCTTCGTTAGTGTTCTTCACTAAAGAGTGGAATGAGTTGATCACTTGTAATGGATTATGAAACAAGTATAATGATCAAAGAATATGAAAATGATAAAAACTAAAGAGAAAAATATTTGTAAAGAGTTATCTAAAATGAAGACTTAAGGTTGTTATTTATAGGCAACATTTGAAATTCAAAATCTGTCCCAACCAGCTGTCGCACGGATCCACAGATCCACCTAAGCCTAGATCTGTCCTTTGGTTTTGTTGGATCTGTTAGATGCAGCTGGGACAACTTTTGTCTTTTTATGATTAACCCCAAATCTTAAAAAATATTGTTTTGTACTTATAAATCTAGTTTATTAGATTCTTCTAGAAGTAAAATATTTATTATCACTAATAAGGAAAGATCTTCTAGATTTGGGAAGATTTAGAAAGATTGTTTCCACTTATGGTTAATCTTGTTTTGTCTCACATGATTAATATTGACTAGCTTATAATTAATCATGTGTTTGCTTAAATCATTTGATTAGAAAAGGTTTATGCAAATGATAATATTTTTCTTTGATCATTAACTATGTTTAATAATGCTATCATAACTTATGTGTTTTGTTCGTCGTCAAGTAAACTTATCGACTAAACAACTTGTTTACGTAAACTTTTACATAGTATGGCATTATATTTGTTATTATCAAAACATGAAGATCATTAAATATAAATATCGTTTTTACAAGAATATTTGTATTAACAATCTCCCCTTTTTTGATGATGACAATATATAAACTCATGTGTATTTAAAAGTTACTAAATAAGTATTTAGGGTGTTCTAAGAATAGAACCCTTTAACCCATTTGAATACCTGAAGATAAAATACACACAAGTTTTCAAACACAAAAAACTCCTGACACTACACAAGCCATGTGTCCATATCCAATTCATAAATGTTGTAAGAGCCAAAGTCTATGCTCCTTGAAGCGGCAAAACCTCAACATTTACAAAGGTGGTTCTTTTTTATTCATGCTCATGCTAAGCACTTTTTCAAAGAAATTAACCATTGAGAAGTAGAGACTTCATCCTCCTTTTTAGCAGGTTCCAATCATATCCTTGGGATGATATGTAAAAACATGTGCTTCAGTCCACTAAACGTTCAACTTTCCACATTGAACTCAGCTACCAAGTTTCCTTAGTAGGGAGTTAGGTATCCTAGCATTCTGCACTTAGTTGGAGTTTAAACCCATCCCTTCAACGGACTTTATAACCAAGTCTCTAGTCAGTCCCTTCGTCAAGTGATCAACTAAGTTTTGTTGAGACCTCACAAACTCTATAGATATCACCCCATTCATGATAAGCTTACGAATCATGCTATGCCTGACACCTAAGTGTCTAGACTTCCCATTGTACATTTGGCTATAAGCTTTTTGCCAATTTAATAGCACTATCACCATCAGATAGAAATATGTGCTACTATAGGTTTGGGACCACAATGAAATCTCAAGGAGAAGTTTTTCAAAAATTCAACTTCTTTACAGCAGCTCGTAAAGCCACAAATTTAGATTCATTATTGGAACCAGTGATGCAACTTTGTTTCTTAGAAGCCCAAGAAATTGCACCTCCACCAAGCAGGAATACCTAGCCATTGGTAGACGAATTGTCTTCAGTGTTGTTGATCCAGCTTGCATCAGTTTTGTAAAACCTTTCAACACTGAAGGATAACTCAGAATAATGTCAATCTAATAGTCATAATTTTCTGTCAAGGCACTTCAGTACCCTCTGAATTGCTTGCCAGTGCTGAGTACCAGGGTACTAGTATACCTGCTTAGTTTACCCACAACAAATGCAATGGCAGGCCTAGTACAAGTCATGGCATACATCAAACAGCTAATTACCCTAGAATACTCAAGTTGAGATACAGCCAGACCTTTATTGGGCATCAGTTTCTCACTTGTATCCATATGAGTACTTACTAGAGTGCAATCAAAGTAATTGAATGTCTTCAGTACCTTCTCAATATAATGAGACTGAGAAATTGCTTTTCACTATTACTTTCATGGTTTACTCCCAATACAAGGATAACATCAGCCTCCCCTATGTCCTTCATAGAGAACCTTGATGACAAGAATTCCTTGGTCAGGTCAACCTGAACTTGGTCAGTGCCAAAGATCAGCATCTCATCAACATATAGACAAATGACGACTCCTTTACTAGATTCAAAAAATTTGCTATATACACATTTTTCAGCTTGGTTAAGTAAATAACCATTAGACAAAACCACTTCATCAAACTTTTGATGCCATTGCTTAGGTGCCTGCTTCAGTCGATATAGAGACTTAATCAGTTTACACATCTTATTTTCATTGCCAGGCATGATGAAGCCCTTAGGTTGGTTCATATAAACCTCCTCATCCAATTCACCATTTAAGAAAGTTGTCTTCACATCCATCTGATGAATAATCACGATTGTGAATTTATGCCCACCATAGTATCAGCCGTCTTATAGGTACTGTACGTGCCTCTAAAGCATAAGTATTCATAGTAGGTCTATCCTTGACTTTTTGCTAAAGACCTGAATCGACAGTCTTGACTTGAAACTATTTCATTAGATCCATCTACCTTCAGTTTTCTTTGCAAGATTTATTGCAAACCAAGAGGTTTGCAACCTTGAGGTAGATCAGCCAACACCCAAGTGTTGTTGCCCATGATAGAGTCCATCTCATCATTAATTGCTTCTTTCTAGAAAGCAACATCCTAGGACTTCATTGCTTCATCAAATGTTTTTGGGTTATCCTCAACATTAAATCAATAGGAGTGTTGGTCAGAGACCTCATCCATTTTTCCTTTAATTAAATATAATTGAAATTCAGGCCTAAAATTCTTTGAAGTCCTATTCTTTTTGCTTTTTCTTAAGTCAGTTCAGGTTGCTAAAACATACTCTTATCAGTGACCTCTTTCAGGGACCTAATGAACCAAATGTCTTCAGTTTCTCAATAGGACATCCTAAGACTTGGTCTAGGGACTGATGAGAATCCATTATAATCAAAGATAGCATCCCTTGATTCAATTATAGAGTTAATTAAAACTGAACCATTAGGCTCAATGACATAGAACCTAAAAGCCTTGGAATGCTCAGCATATCCAATAAAGATGCATTCAATGCCTCTTTCACCCAAAGTTTTCAACTTTGGATCAGGGATTCTTACAACTGCCCTACAACCCCAAACCCTGAGGTAGTTCAGGTTTGGTTTCCTTTTAGTCTAGAGTTCATAAGGGGTAATCCTGTTTCTTTTATTAGAAATCCTATTTAATAATTAGCAAGCTGGTAACATAGCTTCATCCCAGAACCCTTGACTCAATCCTGAGTAGGAGAACATGAAATTAACCATTTCTTTCAGTTCTCTATTTTTTCCTTTAGATTTTACTTTTTTTTGTGGATATACGGGGCCGGCTGTCGTTTCATGGATAATACCAACAGACTGAAAATACATAGTATCCATGTACTCACCTCCTCTATCAGTCCTACATCTTTTGATCAGGGACCTTTGTTGTAACTCAACTTTAGTTTTGAATACTTTGAATTTATCTAACGCTTCATCCTTAGTATGTAATAAAATAAAACTACTAAAACCTAAGACTGCATCATCAATAAATGTCACAAAGTATTTCTTATTCCCTAATGAGGGAGTAGCATGCAAATCACATAGGTCACTATAGACCAGCTCCAAAACTTTAGTTTCATGTTTTACATTTTGAAATGGTTTTTTAGTTATTTTGGTCAGCATTCAGGTCTGACACTTTTCAATGTCCATGTCAAAAGCTGGGATTAACCCATCCTTAGTTGCATCCTCTTATAGTGAACATGACCTAGTCTAGCATGCCATATGATTGAATCATTCAGTTTAGTGATTGACATGAAGGTTGAACTAATATTATCAGAGACAATATTAAGCCTAAACATATGATTACTCAGATAACCAAAACCAATAAACACACCATGTTTGGATAACACAAATTTATTTGATTCAATCACTTGTTTATAACCACAATTATTCAAAACACTACTTGAAACCAAATTCTTCCTTATATTAGGAACATGTAAAACATTCAACAAAGAAACAACTTTTCCAGAACTAAACCTAAGATCTACACAACCACGTCCATGCACAAGGGCTGTTGACTCATTTCCCATGTGAAGAATAGATCCATCATTCAGCGACTCATAAGTCTTGAACCAGCATCTATCTTTGCACACATGCACAGTTGCTCCAGAGTCAACCCACCATGCAACATCATCATCCTGCATAAAGAAAGCCTCAGATACATATGTAACATAATAAATCTGATGGGATTTATTAAACATACTCTGACCTTTCAGAGGGTTGGAAGAACCATCCTCAGATCCCTTTGTGCTTGATCCATTGGCTCTGTTGCCAACATTACCACCTTTGCAATCCTTTTTCAAGTGTCCAGGTTTCCCACACTTCCAACAAGTAACTTTTGGTTTCTTGTTAGGATTAGCTCTGGTATCATGATGTTTACGTTTACCCTTGTTGTCATTGTACCTGGAGGAGTTGTTATGCTCCACCATATTGACAACTGAAGGACCAGCAACATTGTTGCCCTTTGGCTTGTCATTATCCTGAGCTCTGAGGGATTCCTCAATGCGCAGATGACTGCCCAACTCTATCAGAGTTAATTCCTCCTTCAAATGTTTCAAGGTGTGCTTGAAATCTTTCCATGAAGGGGGAAGTTTATCAATTACATGAGACCTAATAGTTATTCATTTAATCTTTGGTGTTTGTGCTAACATTCCTAGTATACCAAGAAGTTCATTGTATTGTTCCAAGACTGGTCTTGAATTAGTCATTTTGTAATTTGTGAAATTACTAACAAGGAACTTCTTACTTGAGGCTTGTTATACAAATTGTTTACTATTGACACGTTGGATCTTGTGTTTCAGCCCAGGATCGAGTAAAGATATCATTACTAACTACGCCCAAAAGATGGTTACCGGATATCACTTGGAGTCGTGTAATCACTTTCTAAAGTAAACTATTCGACCCTATTGCATGGATATCACGAATATCTACTTGGGATAAGACAAAATGTGTGTTCTTGTTTGAGGCGCCAATCATGAACCCTTTTGCATCCAAGTGTTTTGGTTTTTTTTGTCTTCTTCATGCAATTATAATCTCTTATTTATAGGAGAATACTTAAGTCCTTGGTCAAAGAATTATGAGAGATTATAGGAGATATAATCTCATCCATAATTAGCCTCCTTAATTTCAGAAATTAGTGGTTACATGACCATATTAATCGTGGTCATTAAATGTGATTGTAACTTACCATATGAAATGGTCAAAGCAGTTACAAGTTATTAAATTCATACTAGCGTGTCATTTATTCAGTGTCCTAAACCTTCAGCTAGCCTACTGAGGAGCATACTTCCTCTGAAGGATTACTCCCAATGATATCCTTCAGCTTAAGCTGAAGCTATCAGACTGATGAATGTCCTTCAGTCCAGAGTCTCACTCACTGAAGAGTAAACTCATTGAAGTCTATCAGCGACTAGAATTCTTTTTACCACTATCCGAGTCAGGGTGTTCAGTGACCTATGGGTGTACACTCCGTACCTCCAGCCTCATTATCCAGTATGAACTGAACCCTACAATTGAACTAAATTTCCATCATAGATGACCACAACTTTGCAACTTTAGGTAAAAGTTTGGGCAATTTTTCATCGAGAAACGACACCTAAACCAAAGCAATTCAATTGCATGGCAGCTACATCGTAACTTGGCTTTATATTTTAACCATTCATGAGAGTCGATATTGTGTGTATGTTTGTGTATTAAGAGACTCAGGTCTCAATCTTATTCACACATATAAATTTGAGTCTGTGACAAAGAATTTTGAATTTGAATCAAATAATGTTGTTTGTTTATTTTGGAACGTCAGGGTGATTAGAATAAAAAAAGTAGTTTATAGTTAATTAAGGGGAAAATAGTCTGAAAAAGCATCAAACTTGTCATGTTTTCCTTTTGTAAGCTATGAACTTTTAGTTTTTCTATCGTATGCCTACACTTTGCCAATCTTCCTATTTTATGACATCAAATAACGTCTATTCTATAGCAACACTTATCCCATGTAATTTACCAATTTTGTATAATTATTGCAAAGAATTGTTACTTAATCATTTATATTTGAGAACTGCAGTAATTATGGAGTACTTGGTGAAAGCTAACTAAAAGGCACGCATTCTGGAGCTTAAACGAAGATATTTTGAAGATTATTGTTCTGACATCCAATACGCCGTATCCATCAAGGAAGATACGGCGTATTTGTGCCTGCACTCACCAAAGACCACTGAAACAAGATCCAATAAACCGTATCCACGAAAAGCAATATGCCGTATTCAAGCTAAATAGGATTTATCATTCTGATAAGATATTCAAAACATGAGTCCTTACCTCATTGTATAATCCCCTGTTAAACCGTATCTTAGACTTGGATATTGCCGTAAGCATTTAGTGTCGCTATCTTTTGAAAAATGAAAAATGAGTTGTAAGTGTGCTAAATCATATTCTCGATACTTAAACCACAAAAGTTGATTTTCAGAGGAGAAAAATAACAGAAGAGGTCGAGCAACGCTAGTCATTCCATAGTAGACAACGTGTAATTTCTTATACTCTTGTAATCGTTCAGTTTTTGGTATCATTCGTTAACTTCCAGTTAGTTTAACCTTGGCTTAATCTTACTTTGTAAGTAATTTGATGTTTGAGGCTAATACCTTTGGTAAGTAGCATTATTATGAGATGCTTAATGTTTGTTTGTTTATCTCGATTTCTTAAATTTATCGTACGTCTTATTGTTTATGTTTATCACATGATACTTGTTTACGTGCTTTTGTATACGAACTATCATTCAACTGGATCTAGTGATACGCACCAAGTAATCTACATGTCGGGATAGCTCTAGATTAGTATTATGTTAGGTGGACAATAGGTCTATAATTAACTCTAACGCTTGCCTTGATCGAACAAGTTAGACTGTCGTAGGTGGTGGCTTGGTACTAACTAATAACGTTCTAATTCTTTGGTATACAGTGGAATGTGGACTACCACCTAATACCTGTTACCATTAAGCAGTAAGTGGGTAAAGTCTTTAAGAGCTAGGGTTCGTATGACTTACACCGTGTCATCCTCTAGATGAATTATAATCAATATATTAGGATGCTTTATGCGGATACGTTTAATTGTGACAGAATTCTATGTGTCTAGGTCTTAGGAAGAAGTAACGCCTAAGTCTTAAGAATGATATGCCGCCTCGAGATAAGTAATCATTGCACTAAACAAACCAACTTTCTAATTGGATTAATAATGGTTAATACAGTTTTCTTATATTTGGCTAGATCGCTCTTTTATCTTCTGTTAATTTGCTTGCGTGTATTTTAGTGTCTTGAATTGGTTTTAGTCACCACAAAACCCGTGCCAGTCTCTCAGACTGAAAACCCCCTTATCCATTAGATTTAGGATTAACATAGATTTAGCATAGATTAGACTAACTTAGATTAGAAAAACCAAAGTATTAATAAATTGAAAGTGTTCCTCGCTCTAAGTGATCGACACCCTACATACCACGAAACTCCCACCGACCGGGTACACTGCCCGTTAAAGTGTTGTTTTTGGTTAAGTCGGTAAAATATAAATTTAAAACTTGAATCATAATTTAACACCACACAACGACACAATCAAGTTTTTGGCGCCGCTGCCGGGGAGTGAGAATTAATCTTGATTTTTATTTGATATTTTGGTTTTTAGATTAGATTAGATCCAACCCTTAGGATTAGTGTAATTTAGATTAGTGTATAATTCTGTATATTCTGTATATTTATGTGTTTTATTGTTTGCGTATTTAATTATTTTTCTTAATACATTGTTTTGGTCGATAACCCGATACGACGTATCCACTTCCATTGGATATGGCGTATCCAACTTTCTATCCAATCCAACTTTCTATCCAATAGTGCGTATTCATTCAAAAAGATTGATACGACGTATTCAGTTCCATTGAATACGGTGTATTGACTATCTGATATAGTAACAGATCTAGTTTTTCGCATTCAATTTCTGTATATCTGTGTTTTCTTTCTCCTGAGCACATCCTACTGATTGTTTATCCCTTGTTTCAGGTAGTGCATGACAAGAAGTTCAACTAAGGAACTGTTTACACCTTTTAAGGATCCGAAACGAGAATTTTGATCATCTAGGAAGCACTTCAAGACACTAAGTCTTGACGAATCAAGATCGCCTGATTTCGATCTATTTTTTTACCAAGAAGAATACTCAGAGGAAGAAGTTGTGGAAACAATGGCGGAAACTATGGAACAATATATGAGCAAAACTCGAGTTGACTATGGATCGAGAGTTACTAAGCCTAAGATCGAAGACAAGGATAATTTTGAACTGAAAGGCCAATTTCTCAAGGAACTACGAACCAACACCTTTAGCGGTTCGGATCATGAAGATGCGAACGAACATATTAAGAAAGTTCTTGAGATCGTGGATTTATTCCACATCCCTAATATTACTATAGACCAAGTGATGTTTAGAGCCTTCCCTATGTCCTTAAATGGAGCCGTAAGTCGTTGGCTAAGAAACAAACCATCTGGTTCGATAACAACTTGGGAAAATCTGAAGACAAAGTTTCTAAGCAAATATTGCCCACCTGCTCGTACTGCAAAGAAAATGGAGGAGATCAACAACTTTCAGCAAGAACTGGATGAAAACCTCTATCAAGCTTAGGAACGATTTAAAGAACTCTTGATGAAATATCCTTAATACTATTTACCTGAGATGCAGGAGGTGGTCTTGTTCTATAATGGATTGGATGTTCCAACTAGATAGATTCTTGTTTCAATAGGTGTCATACCATTAAAAACTGCTACTGATGCTAAAGTAGCCATCCAAGAAATGGCTAAATACTCTCAAAAATGGCACAATGGAACATCAAGGGACAGAAGAAAACACCACCAAACCCACACACACCCCCCCCCAAAACAAAACAAAAAAATAAAAAAAAAAATATAAAACATCTAAACGGATTTGTAGCCATACACGTACAACTTAACAATCTTGGAAGAGAAATCAAGAAAGTGAATGAAAAAGTCTATGATGCTCAAGTAGGATGTGAAAAATGTAAAGGTGTCCATTACACCAAAGATTGTCCACTCAAGGAAGAAGGGAAAACCCTAGAAACATCTTACTACACATAATTTGGTATACATTTTCAAGGAGGGGGATATATAGCAACTGCTCCGGGATTCTACCAAAAGAACCAATGCAAATCTTTTACCAAGTATGATGGGCCAATTATGGAAGTACCTGAGCAAGTTTATGATTGAATCAGCAAAAAGACATGAGGAGAACTCCAATTTGTTCAAAGAGATCCGAGCTTTAACGGATGCTGCCAAAAAGAACCAAGGAGCATCAATTAAAACTTTAGAGATCTAAATCGGCCAAATGAGCAAGGTCCTACAAGAAAGAGGATTTCGAAGTTTACCGAGCTTAACTGAATCTAACCCGAGAGACCATGTCAAGTTGATCTCAACTATTATCGAAGCTGATTCATACCCGATATGCCATATGGGACCCTCCCAATACGCCGTATCCACTAGGCAGAACCATACACTAATGTACGAGACAAAGCAAATGACAATTCTATTTCTAAGTCGTTTGAATGGTTATTATTGTGAAGAAAATAAGGAATCATACGGACCGCAATTCTCGGAAGCTTACTTTGAAGCTTCACATATCAATAATTCCATACCTAGAAAGGAGAAAGACCCAGGGAGTTTCACTTTACCTTGCTTTATTAATAATTTTTTCTTTAATAATGCCCTTGCTAACTTAGGAGCTAGCGTTAGTGTTATGCCTCTCTCGATCTACCTTAACTTAGGACTAGGCGAATTAGCTCACACTATGTTGACAGTTGAACTAGTAGATAGGATTGTGAGTTATCTAAAAGGAATTGCTAAAAACGTGCTAGTAGGTATTAGTAAGTTTGTTTTCCCTGTAGATTTTATAATTCTTGATATGCCCGAGGATATCAAAGTGCCCTTCATCCTCGGAAGACCATTTTTGTCTACCGCCCGTGCTAAGATCGATGTTTTCAAAAGAAATATTACTTTAAGAGTTGGGGAAGAAAGAATTATTTTCAAAAGTGTTAAACCTTCTAGTAGTTTAATTAAGAGGGTCTACATGTTAAGCTTAGGAGAAAGAATGGAACTTGACTTAGAAGATAGGCTAATGGGAGAGACTTTGGTGTTGAATAGATCATTAGACCCTTTCTTTAAGGATTACATAGAACTGAACGATCTTAATGTACCATTAGAGCTTAAAAGAGATCAAGTTGATGATTTAATGCCCACCATTGAAGAAGTTGATGTAATTGATGAATTTAGAGCTAGAAATGATGCTAGATTGGTTAGCAATGTTTTTTGGATATCTGGTGATTACAACTCGATAAGAAAGATCCGTATTGTATTGTGCCTTACAATTGGAAGTTCTCTTACATGATAGGTTTTGAATTTTTGCATGCTAATTTTTTCCCTATCTTATACGTAAATGTATTGTCCAAAAAGTTTCATAACTCTATAATGAGGGACAAAATGGAATACAAGGGAAATAATGTAGGTAGGAGCCTTAATGAATGTGCCTATCTTTGTTGGAACTTTTTCTGTTATGACTAATTTTGCAGTTTTAGAGGATATGGATGCTTATCGTGATGAAGGAATGGGTGATATTATTGTTGGCGAACCGTTCTTAAGAGAAGTTGGAATTAAAAAAATGTTTCGAAGGGATAATTACCCTTTACAATGGTGATGATGAAGTAACTTACCAAATGGTGCGATCACATCCGAGGTTTAAAAACCACACTAATAAGCAATATAACAAGATCCCACTATTACTAAAGGTAAGTGAGAAAGATGTGAAGAATGGAATCTCGCATGCATACCAAAAGCTTAAGGGGTTCTACAAAGGAGTTTTAAATCTAGGACCCGATAACATTCGAAATGCGAAGACGGAAGAATGGCTTACACGCGGGCACATTAGCGTGCATGAGATGTGATTTGAATCCTTTAGTATATATAAATATATATATATATATATATAATATAGATATATAATAGGATAATATCAATAATAAAGAGAGAGTATTCCAAGAGGCTTTTTTAAAAGGAAATTTACTTTTACCCAAAGTAAAAACCCAAAAAAACTTCCTGGGTCGTGTCCCGACGAGGTGCGAATTGAAAATCGAGGTAACGTTTGTGGAACAAGGCTTGAATATCACAAATTGGATTTGGTTTCCTATTTCTACAAATAAAATACAAAAACAAGTAAAGGCAAGCTAAAAACGAAAGCAATTAAGGCTAAAACACGAAAAAACGTTAACGGGCTCCTAAACCCGTTCTTTAAAAACCCAAATTCTAAAATTTTAACCCTACAAATGAAAATTTAATTTTCATAAATCCTAAATGATAAAAGAAAATTTTTTAATAAAGAATTTTATTTTTTTGACTTTTATATTATTTATTATGAATTAAAAACGGATTTAATCTAAAAAATTAATAAAAAATACTAAACTAATTTGAAAAATTCTTAAAAATTTGTGAAAAGTACTTTGCACTATGCTAAACCTAAGAAAAATAAAACGGAGTTAACAGCTTATTGAAATAAGCTGTTACTAAGCTAAAATGGGCTGATAAGCTAAATGGCTAAAACAAAGGTTAAGTATTTAATGTTGCAAGCTATAACCGGAAAAGACCCAAGGGCAGTGTGGTAGTGGAGTGTGGTGTTAAATGCTTGGTTGAGGTTGGTTCAGGTCAGGGGTTCGAGCCTTGCTCACCCTTCACTTCCCAATTTCCCAAGTGTTTTTATTTTTGAAAATTTCTATTTGAAAAAGTTTTATACAACTGAAATAAGCAACTTTTGTGAAATGACTTTTTATAAAAACCTAAAATAAGCTGAATTAAGTTAACAGTTTTGGCTTTTTACACTAAGACTTAAAGAGCTAAACTGTTTGGCTTTTTAGACTTAATAAGCAAACATGAAAACTAATTAGCTCAATACAGATTATAAGCTACACCTA